>JAOSBK010048421.1:0-18185 GCA_027568895.1 Erythroxylum shatona
AAGAAATGTATGGATTTAACGATTTGATGATCAATTTTATGAATATGTTCTTATAGGTTCTCCAATTGGAATTCCTATTGAATGGGGGATTTTGCCTTTGATGATGGAAATCCAGAGAGGCAAGAGGAGCAAGAGTAGAGGCTTTTTGAGCAAGGTTTTCAAGCAAGGAAATCAAGGTGGGTATATGTTTCTAATAGAATAAATAAGCCAATAAATGTTTTCTTTGAATCAAGGAGGTTTAATGTTTTTAAATTGCATCATAAATGTTGCATTTGGTGCTTCTTGAATGAGTTGAGAATTTGTTATGTGTTTGATATGTGAATTGGGTTAATGATTTGTGAAAAGACTTTCAAAATGATTCTTTTGAAAAGATACATGTTTATGAAATTATGTTTTCGGAAATAGTTTTTGAAATATCTCATGTTCATGAAAAAAAAACAAGTTTTCAAGAATGTGTCATTTGGGCAAATGGTTTCCCATTCATGAATTACATGTTATGTGGGTTTGATGTAATCCATTCAATAATGTCACATACACGTTGACCAAGTTAAAGGCTTCTCTCACCTACCTGTAAGTAGCACAGAGCTCCTTCACGGACTCCCTCAAGTTTACGCCTACGTAAAACTACTATGTGAGATTGCGATAGTGCCTCAAGTTTACGACTATACAGGACCATTATGTGGAAATGTGTAGTTTGTAATGTTTATGGATTTACCCAAACCATTTTGATGCGCTTATGTGCTTATGAGATGTTGGCAAGTTTGATGCATTCATGATTTAAAATTTGTGAATTTCGGTTATGGAATTGAGAATGATACTTTGATGAATTTAATAAGAACTTTGTATTGGCAAATGAACATTTCAAAGGTTTTGCTTATTTTTCTGTTATAAACTGTTACCTACGAGCTTTAAGTTCACCCCCTTTCATTCCCATCTCCAGGTGATGAGAAAGAGATCAGGTGAAAGAGAGTCAAGGCATTTGTTCGATTATGCATATTTTGTATTTTAAGTTAGATTGATGGAAAAAACAAGACTTCAGATACAAGTCGAGAATTATAGGGTGTTGTATCTTTTGTATTTCAGATTTTTAATATTGTTGATGAAATGTGGCTTAGAATGCCATTAAAGCTTTGTAAACTCTTATTCTATGATGTTAATGAAATATGAATTTGTGAATGGTGATTGTTAAGTTGAAAAGTGAATTTGTGTATGGAGGAGATGGAGTTAAAATATGAATTAAGTAAGGATGAGTTTAAGTCGGAATTAAGTATATTTGGGAAAGTTATCAATTTAAGATGATAAATTTTGAATATGAATTGCTGCTGCATATTATTGAGATGCTATGGATAAGAAAATAGGAATGAATGATGAAATGTAGTTGGAAGGTTAAGAATGACGTTGAATGAGATGAAGTGAATTTTGGACAATTTTCAAGTCTTTCATAAGGGTAAAAATTGTGTACTGACTTCAAGGGAAAAACTGGATTAATTTAGGAAGAATTAGACAACATTGTCTTCATAAAAGTTATAGCTTATCTTTTTAGCTTTCCAACGATATAAAGTACGAAATTTTTGGACAATGGATTTGAAAGATATATCATTGGAAGTTTGTGATGCTGTTTAAGAGGGACATTCAGGACAACTACATTGTTTAGAACTTTTGACCCCTATAGAGGTAGAAATTGTTTTTAAGTTTTGCATAAAAGTTGTAGATCTTTGGTTTAGCTTTCCATTGATATAAAGTTTGCAAAATTTTGAATTCTAAATCAAAAGTTATGAAGTTTAGAAGTTAGGATGTCGGAAGAAGAGCAGAAGGAGAAGTGCGAAAAGTCGCGATCATGCTTGAGCACGATCACGACTTTCACGGCCGTGCTCCAGGTCGCGGTCGTGCTTAAGCACGATCACGACCCGTAGGTTCCTCTCCCCCAACTAAACATGTTTCACTCTTTTGATCATATCTTTGTCCGACCTCCAAATGACCTAATTTTTGAAGCGTTGGATTCCTAACACATTCTTCTATCTCTCCAAAAAATATTTGTAGCGTTTAGTATTAATTTAAAAAATATTGATTGAACCAAAGTAAGAGTATCAATTGGAAGAGCATGAACTGGACATTTTACTAAATATGCTTCAGTATTTTGAGGATATCGTGACCTGTAGAGCTTTAATTGAGACGATTCTTATTTATAAATAAACTAGACACATAGAGATACAAATCCTATGAAGAGAGTGAATTTTGATTCAGCCTTTAAGACTTTCAATTTCTGGAGTGAAGTTGGGTATAGTGTACTGTTTCAATAAAATAACACACCAAAAATGTTTGGGCTATAACTTTCAGATTTTTGACCCAAATTAAATGATTTTGATGTCTTTAAAAACTTAAGACAATTGGAAACAAATGTTCTAAAGAAGTTTGATTGAAATTCCTTTTTTAGTTTTCCAAAATCTGTTCGAAAGTAGGTGAAATGAGTTCGTTTTTTAGGTTTAACTGGTGTGGGCACGTCACCCATATAGGATGATGGCTAATAAGGGTTCATTGAAAAAACCCTACAAGGTAATATGCACACTCAGCCTTTATGCTTTTTAGAGCAAGAGTTGGACTCCGAAATCGGAATCCAACAGGTTAGATGGTTTATATTCCTTTAAATGCTTTAAGTTTACTATATTTTCAAGAAGCAATAGATGCTACAATAATAATAGGTCCAAGATTTAAGACACTTTCTTATTATGAGATTCATGTGCCTTTGTTTTAAGATTTAAAAATGAAATGTTAGTTGATTATGGGTACATATAAGTCTTGTTGGGAAACAACAGATGCACTATTATGGAAAATGGTTTGACTAATCAAAGACAAAGAACCTTGATTAATTTCTCGTTTTATTGTAATATTGGAACAATTTTTATTATGTCATTCTATCGAGTGGGTTGGACCAAAAAATGTTGTGTATTTTGTTATAAATACTGCAGATAATTATTTATCATCCAGGTATTTGGTACATCAAAGTATGAGCATATTTATTAGTCTTTATATGCTGCTCATTATATAAATCTTATTTTAAAAGATATTAGTGGTATGAACCCTATGTTTAGTCTTTCTTCATGTGTATTTAAGATTATACTTTTTGTGTATAATCATATTATATTTTGTGTTGGTTAATAAAACAAGAAGATTTGATTGAAATTATGCATCCTGCTTCCTCTAGGTTTGCAACTACATTTATTACTTTGGAAAGTGTTTATGAACATAAACAACTACTTCAAAATTTAGTGAAAGGTAAAAAAATTTCAAGTCAATAAGTAATCAAAGAGTGAAAAAGGAAAAGGAGTTTATGTTATTATTCTAGATAACAAATTTTGGGATGCCAGCTTGACCATTGTGAAGATTATGACTCCTCTTATAAAGTTGTTAAGGATTTTTGACTCAAATGACAATCCATCTTTGGGGTATATATATGGTGGTATGTATAGAGCTTGCAAAAAAATTATGAATCTTTTTAAAGGGAAGAAGAAATTATGCCAGCTTATATAGATATTCTGAACTGACGATGGGATAAACATCTTACTCAAAGGATGTACTTAGCAAGCTTATTTTCTCAATTGTTATTGCTTATAAAGTGGACATGCATATAGACGGTCTCTTTAATGTGATTGAATGATAAGGTATTTTCTCTATTGAAGAGAAATCATAGGCGATAAATGAAATTAAGTTATATCGTGAAGATTTAGAGAGTTTTGTTAGATCATCTACAAAGAAAGAACTAATGATGGAAAAAAAATGCAGCCTAGTAAGTTTTTATACTTTTTTTTCATCCTTTACTTACTAATAATATACATTTTTATTTCATATAACTATTAATTTAAAATATAGTTAAGTGATGGAGATTATTTAGTGAAAAGGCTTCAACATTGAGAAAACTAGCTATTAAATTAATAAGTTAAACAACTTCTATATCAAGTTATGAATGAAATTGGAGCATTTTTTAATGTTTTATATAAAGAAACAAAATCATTTGGAAATGACCTTGTTTAATTTGAGAATTTCAAACATGTATTTTATTTTTTTAATTTTTATTCTTGATTAATGAATTCTAAATATATTACTATTGAAAATTACTAAATATTACAAGTGCCACACGAGAAACTATAGGAAATCATTATATTCAATATGTAATTATATATTATATTTCAACAAAATTTCTAGTGCACAATCATTACATTCATTAGGATTCAGGTTTGAAACAAAGCATTACAATTGAGTTATATTTTCAAATAGGCTTTTTTCAAAATATGCTCACCATGACACTTAACTTACTTTCTTCTAGTTATTATCACTTCTTTTATTAATATTATTTACTACTTTATTACTTTCTTCTAGTTATTATCACTTCTTTTATTAATATTATTTACTACTTTACACATATATCATAAACTGTCAAGATGAAGACAAGTATTAAATTCTAAAAATTTTAAAAATAAAAATTAGGTTCATAACCTTTGATCTATTCGTTCTCACTTGCTTAAAAAATGAAATAATAGAAAAAATCAAACTTTAAGTGTAGGGATGCCTTTTTTTAAAAGAAATTAAAATGTATATTGAATAAAGGGAATAAGGTTTAGTACAATAATAGTACGCCATAGGCTTCAAAGTATACTAATTGTTAAGGAGACATCAATTACTAAACCAAAGCAAACTTATAAATAAGCTCCATTATAAAACATTAGCATAAAGCTCAGGATCATCCTCCACTATGATTTTTCTTTACCACAACATTCTTAACTACAATGTTAAGGCTTCTTCACCTTTTGATGTAGAGGTAGTTCTCATGTAAACCTCCATACCAACTAATTGATGATTTCTATGCTTATAAAGATTTATCAATTTTAACCACAAGTGCACGGTGTAGCTATAGCTAGCACTAGCAAGTGCTAGTCGATCTCACAAGGATTGTAAGTACTAGTATTTGCCTTTTTCTTATTATCTACCATTGAATCAGATTTTGGATTTAATTAAAAATTAAACCAAACAAATTAAACTAAACATAACATAATAATGAACTCAGATAAAGGAAGTATTAAGTAAATAGTACCTAGGTAATGAATCCCCCTAATAATTCTTAAATACTAAGCCTTTATCATGCACTCAAACTACTGATTATTGGACCCCGAAAATTCTTATCTTATGTTAATATCTTTCTTAAGACTATTAACAACTAACCCTTTGGTTGATTAACCAAAATCTCTTTCAAGTTAAAACCTTTAAGATTGCGTTATTGATTTGTGAATTTTATTATTAGGTTTGACCCTAATTTATAGGATTTATGTCGACCTATCGCTAGGTTTGCATGCAACTACTTCCAATTATGGTAGATCTATTCACACAAAGAATTTCTTAATCTTAATCATATGAAATTAGATAATGAACTAATATGCTGCACATATTGGGCCAAGAATCTAGAGCATAATTGACAATAAATCAATCAACAAAATGAATTAAACAAAAGATTAAATCATATTGTAATCACAGCTTAGGTTTTATGCCACTTAGACACTAAACTATTTAGTTTCTACACATGGAAAACAAAATTAATAACAAATATTCAAATTAACAAATAAAGAAATAATATTCTAAATCTTCCTTTTGTCTCTAATGATTCGTTTTATAATTTGCATTGAATGATGCTATCTGTGAAATCTTGTGACATAATCTTCATGTTTTCCTTGTCCTCTGTTTAGAATTGCCTCTTCTATATGTTTCTTATGGCTAAAAAATGCTCTAAAGCTTGCCTTCTCTTCATCTCCTTTCGATAACACCCTTTTATGGTAAAAACTAGGGTTTTTAGGACATACACAGTCACTTACATGACTATGTAGGTGATCGTGTATCTCCAAAAACAACTGAATTTGTGATTACATGGGTACTGAGACTTACACGGTCACTGTGTATGGATGTATATCTCTAAATTGCTTTAAATATTCATTTTATGGCACGATTTCATCCAAATTTTTATCTTTTTGGTCCAAGAAGGAAATCACCTATGTTCACACTTGAAGATAATTAAGTTACAAAAATACTATCAAATTATTAAATAATAAACCAAACACACTAAATATGGGTTTATAAATATAGTTAAATAATCATTTTATCAAACATCCCCATCCTTAAGCTTTTGCTTGTCCTCAAACAAATCATAACCTAGATCATCATTCTTACAAACATCCATACCTTATGAGTCTCATCCTCCCCATCCTAACTCTAAATCATCATATCATATCAATCAAATTAACATACAATTAAATTCAAGTTATCCTAGAACTGACCGTCATAATTCAATATCAACAATAATCACATTGATAATCTTTTTGAAATCGAAAGCATAAAATTTTGCACCTTTACCAAGTATTAAATCAATGCACTTAAAGTATTTAGGGTGAAAGGTATATGAACTTTTAAATCAATACATAGAAGAATTTTAACTATAAGTTTGTAATAAAAATCATTTCCCTCCACTTAGAAGTAAACTAGAAACAAAACTCAAAAGGCCTTGAGGTTTTAATGGGGCTTAGGTAAGGTATGATAAGGATAACAAAAAGGGTGATAAAATTGAATGAAATTTACAAAAACAAAATTACAAGAAACTTAGTTCTTCACAATATAGGCCCTCCATACCATAAGTCCCTTGTTTCTTTCTTATTACACTGGCAACATTTATTATTTATTTTTAGCATTCATCATTTGCCAACAATTAAAGAAATATTGGACCTCTTTAAACTTATTTGCAACATTTATTATTTATTTTTAGCATTCATCATTTTCCAACAATTAAAGAAATATTGGACCTCTTTAAACTTATTTAATAAAATCCAAATTTCAAGCAATCAATTAAATATAAATAACCAAACAAACCTTCAAGAAACATAAGGTAAAGGCTAATAATGTGGTTATACTCAATGAAAAAGGCCATGTCTCAAAATTGGTTACTCCTAAGGGATAGAATATGGTGGGATAATTATAAAAAAAATAAGCTAAACAAAGGCTCAATCTAAATGCCTTCATCATTTCAATGCTTTTAATTTAACAAATGTGATCTCAATATGAATAATAAAAGTAAGTTCTAGAATTATCCAACTATGTATGACAACTCCTATGAAAGAATAAAAGAGCTTAAAATAATGATGTATTTGCTCTTAGGTACAAAAGCTGACAAAAGGGTCTTATGTGTGTAAACAATAGGCAATTTTCACTCAAATCAACTAGTTTAATGATTACTAAAAATATAACCTACAAAGGCAAGTTTATTCTAACTTTCATCCTTTCGCATACTAATTCAGTTTAATAATCAATAATGATCTTAAGTATTTAGGAAATATTTTAACTAATTTGGTATATTATTTAATAACACTTAATAAAAAAGATTAAAATGAACTTAAGAAATCCCTTCTCCATACTTATAATTATACATTGTCCCCAATGTACATAATATAAGAACAGATAAATAAAATATCAATTAAAACACAAAAAGTAAGAAAAGGCTTTAATTGGTATTGCCTTGAATAATAAGAATTATAGAGTTTTGAATTTGATGTAGGGTCCATCTTATATTAGATACAATCATCCTTACAAAATATAAGCAAAAAAGGATAAAAAGTTAAAAAATAATAACTAACAGACATGGAAATAACAAAAAAAAGTCCTATGCGAACTTTAAAAAAATGGAAACAACATGAAATAGAAATAAAACATATCGTAAGGCTTGGGTTGCCTCCCAAGTAGCACTGGTTCAATGTCGTTAGCTCGAGATACCTTTCATATTTACCATTAGTATTGGTTTATAATTAGTGACTTGCTTCCACTCATTTCTCCATATAGTCTGTAATAGGCCACATGTTATAAGATAATAATAAGGTCATAATGTATTAAATTAAAATATGACGACTCTATTAATGCCTTTTTCAACAACAAACAGTTAACAAAATAAGGAATAATAAAAATACCTAAATCTTTAGTTAACTTTAACAATTTGTCTTGTAGGAAGTGAGAATCATTCCTCAAGGTGACTACCAATGATTCATCTATAGTTTCCTCATTTGGGTCCTCCTCTTGTTCCTCCTTAATCACCTTTGTCCATTCTTTAGCTTCCTCTTCTCAGACAGAGGCTTCCTCCTCTTCTTCTTCTTTAATCATCTTTTGCCACTCTTTTACTTACTCTTCTTAGACAGAGGCTTCTTCCTTTACTTCCTCTGTCATTTGTTCGTCTTTCTCTTCTATAATAGTAGTTACCTCCTCATCTTCTTAAAATATAACTTCATTCATAAAGTTGACCTTTGTCTCTTCTTCAATTTGAGGCGTTAATAAGCTCAAATAATATGTTGCATTTAGCTTAATATATTCAGTTGAAGAAAATCCATCTTCAAATTTATATTGACTAGCTTCACTTTTGGCAAGATATTTTGTTATTATATCTGTAAGTCATTCCTCTTATTGTTGTGGTTGTAGAGATTCAATTAAAGCATAATAATTCCATCCATCAGCATAAGGGTAACTCTATTATGAATTATAAGTATTCTCATATGGTATACTTTGAGGCCAATTTTGCATGCAATATGGTTGCTCCCACGTATAATTTGGTGCTTGACATTCATAATTGTAATGGTTCCCCCCCCCCCCCCAATTGTCACATCAAAGTGTGGATATCGGTTGAACATCATAGTGTGGATATCGGTTGAACTTCTAAATACATGTCACCATTCTCTCGTCCCAAATTTGTGATGTTGCCATATGCGATGACATACTATAACTCCCATGAGAATATTGTCCTCTCTATCCTTCCATTATGGTTTGTAGCTATAACGATGAAGTTTAAATCCTAACAATATGCCACAGACACTAAGTAAGAATATAGAAATTCAAAATATAAATAAATGAATAAGTAAATAAAAATAAAAAAAATAAAAACAAAATCATAATAAAATATAAATAAAATAAATAAAAATAATGGTTAGATTAATAAAAGCTAAGCCTTCCTAGTATTACTATCCCCAAAAATGGAGCCAAAAACTTGGGTAATGATTTTTATGCTTATAAAGATTTATCAGTTTTAACTGCAAGCGAACGGTGTAGTTATAGCTAGCACTAACAAGTACGAGTCAATCCCACAAGGATTGAAAGTACTAGTATTCATCCTTTTCCTATTATCTAACTACTCAATCAGATTGTAGATTTAATTAAAAATTAAACTAAACTAACTAAACTAAAAATAACACAATAATGAACTTAGACAAACGAAAATACTTTGAAAAGTTAATATCAAGAAAATAGTAACTAGGTGATGAATCCGCCTAAGAATTCTTAAATACTAACCATTTATCATGAAATTAAATTATTGATTATTAGACCATGCAAATTCCTATCTTATGTTAATATCTTTCTTAATACTATTGATCGGGTGATTTGTTGTGTGTAAGTTTAATTAATAACCCTCAATAAGTCACAAGCGCACGGTTCGTTAGCGTAATACCAAAAGTTTCGATCCCACGAGGAGGGAGTTAATCTAATACTAAAATATAAGACTAAAAACAATAACATAAATTCAAGTTGCATGAAACTAATACAAGAACTTAATTCAATCAATCAAATTAAGAATCAAATATGAAATACTAAATGCTAAGGAATTGCAGCACACATAAGAATCAACCAAAAGAAATTACCAATTGAGAGAAACGAAATTTTACCTATCCTTAATGCTAACGTAACTGATTATGAATTATTGGATTGTTAGCTCTAGACTATCCTAAGTTTGATTACTCTCTCTTGAGTTACCACTAAACTTAAATCATAAATCCTAATCAGATTATAAAAGTTGCAATCTCTCAATTCACAATCTATCTAAAATTCTAATTAGTTCTGAAGTTCTCTAATAAACTATCAGAAACCTATGCAAGATCTCTCTTCACATAATTTCTTGATCTGATTCAATTCTTGTTCCTATTAAATCTCCTAACTCTCGTTAGTCTAATTTAATCGTTTTTCATTTGATTTACCCTCTTAATTTATTATCAAATTATGTAATTGTAGAATCAAATGATAACAAATATAATAAACACATAAACAATTAGATTTTCATTAATTCAAGAATAAATTTCTGAAGGTGAGTTTATAACATCCTCAACATTCTAGATCCTATCATCAACTATTAATCCAATTTTATATAATAATAAAATTGAAATTAAATAAGAAATACAATCTAAATGGATGATGGGAGGTAGCGATGTAGGGAAACCTCCTGGTTTTGGAAGTACGTCGAGTCAGCTTCTTCTCCTCTTCCTTTATCTCACGATAATTTCTCTCTAGGGTTTCTCAAGGTGGATGATGCCAAAACCTCCTCTCTACCTCTTTTCTTGTTCTTTAAATATCCTCTTGTGTTATGGGCAGTCTTAGTGTTTTTTTGTGGTTCGAAAGGTCTAAAAAATTCCGCAAAACTTGAAGGTCTTAGGTGTTTACGTGTCTGTCGACGTAGGCCACGATCATAGGCCAAATCTGATGCTTTTGTCATGATCGTGGCCATTGTTTCAACTTGAATGTCACCAAAACTCCTCCGTTCTTCGATGTTGACCCTGAAACACTAGCAAACACATTAAGGTACCTCAAAAACATAATATTTAAGCTCAAAGACTTGTGCTAACCCATAAAAGACTTAAAACATAAATAATTAACAAACTAACATACTTTTAACCTAAACACATACTAAATGAGTGAATTAACAACTAAACATATATTAAACTATGCCCTAAAAGACGATGCATTTTACACTTATCAACTATTAACAACTAATTGCTTTATTAGTTAACCAAAATCTCTTTTAAGTTAAAACCCATAAGATTGCATTATTTATTAGTGAATTTCACTTTAACTTTGACCATAATCCAAAAGATTTATGTCGACCTATCTCTAGGTTTGCATGCAGCTCCTTCCAATTATAGTAGATCTATTCACACAAAAGGATTTCTTAATCTCAATCATATGAAATCAGATAATGAACTAATATTCTAGATGTAACGCCAAACTCTTCGAGCCCTTTTGTATTGGCCTGTACTTAGAGATACTACTATATATTGATATATATATGGTTGTATATGAGTTCAAAAATGTATTTGAATCCTTTTGATAAATATGTCAGTGATATATAATGTTATATGCCCTTACATGAACTGAAAGTTCATCAGTATGTGAAATCTTGGAGATTCCGAGATATAAGCTTCTAAGTGTGTAAAATAGTGTCCATTGGATGGATATGGCCATGGTGGTCGAGCTAAATGTGTTCTAATTCCTTAGAGGTAATTAGACAAGATTTATAGACTTACTAGACACTTAGAAAGTTTAATTGGAAAAGTTAATGTACATAAGGGCTTATTTACAAATTGTTAAAATTTAATGGACTTAAATGTAATTTTTAATTCTTAGAGGACCAATATGTAATTTTATAAAGTTAAGGGTCTTAATTATAATTTTCAAAAGTACGGGAACCAAAATGAAAATAAAATTTTTGGTCGTTCTTAAATTTTGGGCTTAATTGCAAATTTAGGAAAAGTTTGGAGGGTATAATGGTAATTTCACATAAGCTAAGGGCAAAAAGGTATTTTCACCATATTTGGTCAAAGAAGAGCCAATATTCTAGACCCTTCTTCATGTATGGCCAAGCACCCCACTATATTAAAGACTTGAAACATTTTGTTTTAATTAAAAGAAAGGAGGAGAAGAACCTATTTTCAACCATCACTAAAATTCTACCTTTTTTTTATTCTCCAACCCAAATCAAGGTGTTCTAGGTTAATTTGGGATCAAGGAACTCAAATATATCATTAGATTTGAGAAATACTCAAAGGATTTTAAGATATCACCAAAGGAAGGTTTAGGTAAATTTTGTCTCATCTCTCTCTACATTATGATTTTGAGTTTGGTGTTAAGATATGTTGTTCTCCATGCTTGAATATGCATGAAACATGGTTTAGATGAATGAAATGATTCACAGAGAAGTTCCCTTAAGCCAAAACCGAAATGTTCTTTTTTGGTGAAAGTTTGTGAATTTTTTAATATCTTTTGAAATTGATGATGTAAATGAATTATATGGTGTTAATTGTATATGTATAATGTGAATTGATCATGAAAAATGAAGAAGATGTATATTGGATAAGCCTTGGTCGAAATGATGAGAGAAGAAATGGATTAATGTAATGAGTTGTATAATTATGATAAATATGGCTTAAATGAAGCGAATTGGATTGAATGAAGTGGTGAAATGTGTTGTTGTTTAGAAGTGTTGGTTATATAATAAGAAAGGAGCATGAATTACTATGATAAAGTCTTGAAAATATGACTTGAAAGTCATGCATATTAGGTGTTTGATAAAATGCCTAACTGAACTTGGCTCAAGATTTAAGGATTCATAATGATATGCATGGGAAAGCAGCTTTCATTTTTACTTAGAGTAAACTTGATTTTTTGCTTAGATTGATGAGTAATGGCCTAATGTGTTTGGATGAAAATGTGCTAATTATGTTTTGAAATGAGTATTAGATTAAAGGCATTAAATGCCTTGAAAAAAGCAAAAGAAAAGCTAATGTGAACAGTAAAGGAAGTAACCATGTGAGAAGCTTAGTGGTCGAATCCTATAGCTTAAAGATAGTAATATTGTGTTTTATACAGTTATGTGATGGTGTATAAATATGATATACATGTTGAAGTAGTAAATACATTGATTTTCTTGTATAAAGGCTTGAGAACTGTGAATCAAGGAACTCGTACCGAAGATTGTTGAAGTCAAGGGAGTATACACCTTTTTTAAGATGAGTTGGGGAAACCATATCTCTCAAATGGGATTAGAACATCCTAAGACATGCATGATAACTTGTATGTGAATTTTGAATCTAGGTAATGCATAGTAGAATTGAATCTCAAATGGATGCTAGCATAGTTGTGTATTTAAGAAACGACATTATTTTGAATAACACTTTGCATCTGGAGTGCAAAAGATGACTTTTATTACATGAAATAATGTTATAGAATCTACATATGCATAATCGAGTCATGTTTACTGCATGGTTGTGTTCACTTTTGTCTTAGAGCCATGTCAAGGTTCTATTTTGTCAGTTGGAACGATAAATAAAGGTATAGTGCCTTACTTGATTTTTTTGTACTTAATATTTGTATACGATTTTTGTGATTGGTGAGGAAACAATTGGCCAATCGTGTGCTAGGCACAACAGATTAAGCGACCCCTTTATCCTTGACACTTGTATATAAAAGTCGAGTCCCCGTATTGATACCTTTCTACGAGAATTGTGGGTAATTTCATACCTAGGGTCTGGTCACTGACGAGGTCATCACCTAAAGTCATAACGCTCTTGTCGACTATAGTCCAGACTCACCACGGATGAAAGTCAAGCAAACACTGGGAATCGGTGAGTGTGCATATTAGTTTGGCCAACTAGCAGTGACACAAATTATTATTTTATCTTGTTCTAATATTTGTTTTTTGAGGAGATTTGGTTTATACATGTGATGCTTTTCTACTTTTATGCACTAGAATTGAAACATATATTTACCAGATGAGTGATTAATAGGCTAAGCCTATGTGATTCCTAACCAATTTACGTTGAGTCATAGGCTAGGCCTGTGTATTTCTATGTCAATGTCTGCTCACTTCATTGGTTGTCTACACCGTCTTGGTGTGTATAGAGTTTTATTTGCGATATATATTTTTCCTGCTCACTAAGTGCATACTATACTCATACCCTATACTTTCAAAACATGTAGGTTAATTTAGTGAGCTTGAAACTCTGAGTGAATCATGTCGTCTTTGGACATTTTCGGGGCATTACTGCATGTGCGTAGTCTCTTTTTTGTATTTTTGTTGCATAGTGGCTCAGAACTGTTTGTATTAGGATGGTTATGTTGATATGCTTTATGATCTTATAAAATAACTCTTGACTGTCTTATTGTTTGTAAAAGACCTTACGTATAAACCTTTGGTACTGTCGTTGAGATTGCTTTTGAGTGGACTTAAAAGTCTAGAAGTTATGGTAGAATTTTAATGTGAATATAGAAGTGCATTTAAAATTGATTTGCAGGTGTTTTAATTGAGTTTTGGGATTTTTAAAATATAGTCATTGTACTGCCTAAATATTTTCAAAAAAGGTATTCAGTTCACCTTGCATAGTCAGATTAAGATACCGTAAGTGTCTTTATCCCGGATATGTTGCGGTTGTCATGTGCTCGATATGATACCAGGTCATGACATTTAATGTATAATAACTTTTGGGACATTTTTTGACAACATGAAAGAAAATGAGAGGTGCTAAGAGGATGAGAGGTGCTAAAAGAATGATTGATATATCGAATTGATGTATGCTTGAGGACAAGTATAAGCCTAGTTTGGGCAAATTCAAAAAGATGTTTTTAAGTCATTTTAATTGGACTTATCTCTTTTGTTTGGAGTTAATTTTGGTGCTTAATTGTTAAAATAAATATTTATTTTATTTTAGGAGGTGAGAAGTGGATATTTAATCAAATTTGGCTTAAAATATTTAATTGAAGCATCATTTGCTAAAGTCATGAATTTTGAAAAGATGGAGTCACGGAGGACATATTGTTGAACCTAGCAAGACGGGATCATAATGCCTAGAGTCAGACCCACTTTAAGAAGTTCAATCTAATTAAGAGAAACATTCTCAGCCCTTTTGTATAGGTATTTTAATTTGTTTAAATGACTATCTCTAGAATATTGATAAAAGATAGTTTGTGGGGAGGAGAGCAGAAGAAAAAAATATTACACACATGATCATTATTCTTTTATCTTCTTTCTTGTATCTTTAGTGTGGAATTATAGTCATTAGTGACTAAATTTAAATTTTCTAATTCAAGGGGAATAAAAACCCCATTTTGTAACTTTGGAGGTTTTATTCTAAAAGTATATATTTTTTTAATTTAAGTATTTCTTGTTTTGTGTTGTTCTATTTTATGAGTCAATAAATTTAGTATTAATTATTCTATTAATATCTGTAAGTTGAATGATCCGTAATTTTCATGAATGATTAATATAAGTAGCAAGTAGGTTATTCATGTATTTGCATATTTAATTTATAAGAAATAAAAAATAAATTAAATAGTTATAGTTATCTCAATTATTTAATTTAGGGCTTATTCTTTTTATTAAGCTTATTGCTATCATCTAGTTAATATAGAATGCTATCCCACTCAATTAATTAATGCTAAGTTTTAATTTGAATAATAGATTGTAATCAATTAGTTTAGGAAAACTAAAACTTATTATGGCTATCCTAAAAGGTTTCAAAAAAATGCTTTAGTTGCAAAAATTTATTCTTTTAAAACCAATGATCAAAATTATAATTGGATAAAACCCTTCCCTTGAATTAGAGTTACGTAAAATTGAATTTCTCACTTTTATACTCAATTAATTTATTTATACTTCTTAATAATTTTAGTTTAATAGCTAATTGATAATAAACCCCCATTTGATTTTGTCAATTGAAATTGAGAAACCAATATTTAATTTTTTGGGATTCGACTTAGTTTCACGAATATTATAATAGCTTAGTTAATCAGAAATTAATTTTGACAGCTTTGACAACTTGTTCATCATTATAAGGTTAACGATGAACTAGTTTTGTAACAAATTAAAAGTTTGATAATTTTATTGCTACTTTTGATCATTCTAATCAGTATAGCAAAATTAAGGATTTTAAATATAATTTCCTCTAACATTTTTATAATTAGGATGTTAATTAGTGAAGTTAATTTGTTAGGATAATAATATTAGGGTTTAAATTTTTTGAATGGGTCTCTTATTTTTTAATACTAATCTAATTTAAATATTTTAATTTAAGTACATAAGTCCCACGTTGCCACATCAGATCCATGTGGCTACATGGAACCCACATCAATATTAAAATATTATAAATATATCTCATGTCATCTTTGACCTAGCAAAAACTTTATGGCATCACACTTCCTTCACTTTTTATATTAACCTAGGGTTGAATTTGAACGTTTCTCAAATGGTAGGGTTTAATTTGTACTCTTTGAAATGTTAGAGTTCAATTTGTTAGCAGAGGTAAACCTTAAGGTTATCTATGCCCTATTTGTCTATCTTATACCATATCACCATATGAAGATTATGCTACTACTAAGCCAAAGGTTTAGTAAGAGAATTATACAAGATTCTATATAGAAAGCATTTGCTTAAATTTTAAAATTTTCTTCTCAATTATCATTGTAACTAAAACAAACTTCCTAAATACATAAGTAGATATTTGATGAGGTGGATTAGCTATTTTCACATGCACAATGGTTCTAATGTTTTATAATATATTATTGTCTAAATAATGCACGGAACTATACAAAATTTATTAAAGAACTTATTGGTCTAAGTGATAATTTCCATTGAATGAAAAATATTTTATATCTTAATTAGCAATTAATGCTACATTGAATCATTTCTATTCTCAAAATAATATTATTCTAAGTAAAATGTAACTTGATTAGAATTTGCTTCTAAGGTTAACATTCATATGCTATGAACTTAAATATTAACTCATATATAGAATAATAGATTTTTTAATATTTCATATGTATTAGATATCTTAATAAAATGCTTCAACATTCTCATACTTAATTTCTACTTAGATTTAAATACTTTGAATTTTTTAAACTTTAAATCAATTTCATTTAATATATAGGATTGCATCATATAAAGCCAATGTTTAATTTTTACTTATATTTAAATATTTTTAATTTTTAATTTTTAAATTAGTATTTCATTTAATAAAGATAAATATATCATAGAAAACTATTGTTAATTATAATGAAATATAAGTATTTATCCTTTTATGAATTGTTATTACATCCAACGCATCAAATTTAACAATTTATTTCCATCATCATCTTTTCACCAAAGGTTGATTTTGTTATTTTTCAACCTAACAAGTCTCGCAAGTTTTATACGGGATTATACCAAGAATACATATATCCCAATATGGAACTTTATTATTCTCATTATATTGATTTAACCAATATGGCATAATATGATAGTTTAGTTTAACTTTGCATTTTTATCACTTATCTCAAGCATAAGTCTCCCTTGATCCATCTTATACAAAATATTTATATAAACACATTCATTTCTAATTATACCTTGATCATTATTATAATATTGAATCCAAACTCATAATCAAATACTCAAAAGCATAAATGAAAATTATGTATGATCTCTATCATATTATGTATTGGCAAGAAAAATTATGCAATTATTTTCCTTCTAATGATAACTATTATTATATCTAAGTCAATGCCTTAAAGTGTAGACAAGTGGAATAATTTTATCAAGATACTATATTTTTAGCCATATTTTATGCAAACTCTTATACCGTGTTATTATTATGTTGACATACATCTTACATATTAGTATTAAAGTTTATAAGATATTAATCAACTCAAAATGTCATTATATTTTATCATTTATATGATTTTGACATATTTCTAAAACTTTGTCACCAAATCCTCAACATCTATTAATAGCAAAATTGTGTAATAAACATACAACTTTTCTTTCTAATTTTGAGAACCCTTTTTAAACATGACCTATGTCTGAGAATTTTAGTTCATTAAAACTTTGTATCAACTATACTAAACAGAGAAAATTTCCACTCGAAATATAATATAAATGTAGAAAAGCTAGTAATTAGTTATATGTTATGATAAACTAATAAGATTAGGATTTTAATTCTGTGTTTGGTTACTCCCAGTATTTTATTTAAAATAATAGCCATTATTACTATTCAAAAACAATATTTTAATCTCTCAAGTGGACTAGAATCTTATTCAAATTATGTTGACCTTGAGTTTGCTTAACAAACCAACTGAACTTAAATTAGGTAGATAACAATTCTATCAATCACATTTCTTATGACTCTTAGATCCATTATGTAACATCTCTTGGCAAAATATATCTTATATATTATCTCTAACTCTGTCTCTAAATTTATGTAATCATATGTTTGCTTATTCAAATCATACAAATTAAGTTAAATAGGACCTATTGTTAAGAAAATATTGGAGTTAAAGCAACCTTTACTTTGCTTAACAAGCTTATTAATAAATGGAATTATAGTTTA
>JAOSBK010048508.1:0-18162 GCA_027568895.1 Erythroxylum shatona
AACATAATCTACAAGTTTCATGTAGATCATTTTCTCAAATTTTGCCTAAATCAAAAGTCAACTCTCAATGGCCAAAAGTCAAACTTTTCATATTTTCATATTTTCACACTTTTTCTCTTTATTTCTTAATTTTCAACTTAATTTTCAAGTTCTCATTCACTTACACTTTCATAAACTATACTTTTATTTCACAATACATATATAATCTAAATGTCACTAAAAAATCGGGGTCCAACATAAAACATAGGTATGATAGTGCTCATCTTCCTTTCTAAAAAGAAAATTTGAAGGGCAAAGTCAAACACAACCTGAGACATGGATGTGTCTTAGTATATTCAAATAGTAGTGTCAAATCTAGTTTAGGGATTTTCTTTTGGTAGTTTTTGCTTAAGGTTAGGGTAGCAATTGTAAGAAAGAGAAACCAATCTTCAAGCTATCTTAAATAAGGGAAGAGATCATGAATCATGCTAATGAAGTGGAATACATCAAAAGATTGAGATCTTCATTGACAGAACAATTTCTATGATTTATTCGG
The DNA here is from genome assembly GCA_027568895.1 of Erythroxylum shatona. Lineage (NCBI taxonomy): Eukaryota > Viridiplantae > Streptophyta > Magnoliopsida > Malpighiales > Erythroxylaceae > Erythroxylum > Erythroxylum shatona. Next base: position 536 of record JAOSBK010048508.1, read on the forward strand.
TTCTTTTATTTGTTTTGTATTTTAATGATGATTTATGTCTAGATAAATGGAAGCCTAGTGTTATCTTATATAGATTAATTTCAGTAATTTATAAAAGAGTTTTATGGTTATGAAAAATCATTGTTTATCTTATTGTTGATTGGATATAGATTAAAGGTTAAATCAAATCTTAATTTACATTTAAACATTTGAAATAACCTATCTATAGACTGAATTAGGCACTAGTATTTGGAATTAAATTTGGTACTAAAAGTAGACTCATATAATTCTTTTGGAAAGACGGTTAATATAAAGTTTCAGAAATCTTAGTGCATTTTTAGTTGTTTTAATCATATAGACATATTGATCATTTACTTTAGGAATAATTGGTTGTATATTAAAAATGACAATTCATTAACTCAAAATATTTTTCTGGTCTAAGTCATAAAATCTTTAAATAACAAAGAAGTATAAGATGATGTTAGGAAAATTCTTATTTAAATATAATATTATCTCTTATTTATTATCATTAATTATTTTCTCGTTTTGTTTCTAGTGGAGTCTTGATCTATGTAGTATAATCTTAAAGTTGGAATTTAATATTAATAACCATTATTATTGACTAGATAATAGTAGAAGAGTCAGAAACAATACTTACTAATTTCTTGTGGAAATAATACAAACAACAATCAAGTTTATGACTCTATTATGGAGTTATTAGTAATATTAAAGATATTCAATAACTATTAATATAGTAGTAATCTAATCGCTTTCTATCTTTTCTTATTTATTATTCTTTTACCAATTCTAATTCTCTATTTTTTTTTCTTATTTTGTTTTGATCTCTGATTTAACGTACTTAGTGTATGATAAGAAGTAAATCATCTAAATTATTTAAAAACATCTAAAAATAGAGAAGACAGTTCCTATTTAGGAATCTAATGCCATAGAAGGAGAGCATAAAATGATATTGGACTATGTGAAGCCATTATCCATAAGGACACGCCCAACATAGATAAATCAGTAGTTGCATCAAAAAACTTTGAGATCAAGTCTAGCTTTATCCATATGCTATAACAATTTGTATAATATGATGTTCTACCAAATGAAGATCTTAATATGTATACAACCATTTTATGTATATACATAGGAAATAAATTTTTTATAGTACTCTTTTATGTTTTTTTATATAAATTACCTTGAGTTGATTAATTTTATCTGATATTTTAGGTGATTTTGGATGTCGTTTATGAATAAGTTTAGCTAAGGATTAAAGATCTTTACAAGTCAAATCATGAAGAAAATGCATTTTTGGTTGAGTATAATCTCAAGCATATGCATGCTCCAACTTATGCCCCTCTTTAGACAGAAGAAGTTGAGAAAAAGATTTAACATGGCCTAGTACATAGTCAAGTTGTCAAGTTGTATTCCTTTTTAGAACTATGACGTATAAGACACAAAAATAGTCATGTGTCAGGGAATATTCCTCTCAACTATGATGTATAAAACACAAACTTATATATAGATAGGTCAAAACTCAAACTCAATGTAACATGGCAAAAAATATACAATGAAACACATGGATTAGAACATTAATGTATCAATACCTATGTTTCTTTATAAAAAAACAAAAATCTAGAGCTAAACACTGTCAAAGACATGGTTATATCCCTATATGTTATAATGCAACAACTATTTAAATAGCAAGGAAATAATTTGGGGATTTCTTTCAGGTAGTTATAATTTAATTATAGGTTAAGGTTAATAGTTAGGAGTTATAGGAAAGAGAAACTATAGAGAAAAGCTTTAAGAAATCTTCAACGAGAAAAGGTATCAAGAATCATTCCAAGAAAATGGAATACACGAATAAATTAGAAATTAAGCTCCACTCAGGTTGTCAATGTTTTCAATGAGAAAAAGTATCAAAAATCATTCCAAGAAAATGGAATACACCAATAAATTAGAAATTCATCAAGAAAATATTGACAACCTGAGTGGAGCTACAAGGTTAACTCAAGAATTATGTTATGAGTTGTATTGGGGAGGTCATAGCAGCAATGGCTGTTAAAAAAGATACTCACTTCACGTCGCCAACCAAATATGTTAAATATTGAACTATCAAAAATCTCAAAAGAAATGCTTAACAAAACTTATAATTTAGGGTTAGGAAATCATCCAAATTTCTTCAAGAATAATTAGGCAAATTAAAGGTCACTTTCACATAGCTATCATCAATAACAACAGTAAGAGAGAAAACCTTATTATGAGTTAGCCATTGAGAGAATAATTAACATAATTTTTTAGAGGAATTAGCTATTGAGAGACTACCTAATGGAACATTTTGAGAGATTCAAGAGATTGAAAATGAAGGTTTATCAACTTCTAAATTCTCATAAGCACTTAGAACTTCAAATTGGAAAATTAGCCAATACCATAAACTCTAAGGTCAAGAATTCTTGATAAATAATACATAAGTAATCTAAAGGAGCATATAATGGCATCACTATGAGGGCTATCTAAGAATTGATAGATAACAAGGAAAAGGAAGTTGAAAAGAGGAGGTTGCTAATGAGGAAGAACAAAAGAAGGACAATAAGTATAAGTTCAATATCTCAGATGTGAGGAATTATCCTCTTTCTTATGACGATTCATAATAATATATTAATGTGATACTCAACAAATTTTATAAATTTTTATAGCAAATTATTTAGTAAAATGAATTGGGATGTTGTCTCATACAAAGAAAGGAGGTAAAAGGTGAAGATGATCATATGCCACAAAAGTAAAGAAGGTCCCAATAGTAGAAAGCTAAAGAGGTAAAGGAATAATACCTTTATACGACACTAATAAAATTTTAAAGGAAGGGAAACCACAAGCCTATCTTGTTACTTAAAAAGGACCTTATTAGGAGACAACTCAATCATTATAAATGTTTTTTAAAAAATAATTTTTCTGTTGTAAATTTGCATTTTATTTGTTTTAATTATCATGCCTTTTCATTTAATGAGTTTATATTTTTATTTATTTTTCTATGCAATTAGTCAAATTTTAATTATTAAAGTGGACTTATAGCATAGCAACATCCATAATTGGGCTCAAATAATTTTTTCTATCTTTATTTCTTTTTCTCTTTCTCCACTTTTTGTATATTGCTTATTATTTTAATATGCTTTATATGCATCAATTAAGGACAATATAACAATTTAAGTATGGGAGAGTGATTTACCATAGTTAAATAGGAAACATCCTCTAAGTAAACCAATCTAGCTGCAATTAGTTTAATATGTTCTAATTATAGAAAGACAAACAATAAAATTTAAGGTAATTAAATTGATTTATTAAATGATATATTGCTTTGTAATTCAACTACACAAGTATCTCAAGTATGGTCAATAGTGAGTAGTTTATTTCAAATTTGACTGAATGATCTTGGGATTAATGTTTGAATTAAATGATGTGACCATGCATATAATTAATTTTAGCATAGACTAAGTTTAGAGTTTAGCTTAATAAGTAACTTGTTATTTCACATTAACTATGAATTGATATTTAAAAATTGAATCAATTTTAATAAATTATATTACAATGATTATGATCAAAGTAATAGATTAAAATTATGAGTAATGCTAATAGCCATTTAAAACTATGATATAATTGAGTAACCAAAGGCACTTAGGACAAAGTGTTTACCGTTATGTAAAAATGTTAGGATGTTTTTGAACAAACTCATCATGCTTTATAAAAAGTTTAAGAAAATTTTGAATTAGTTTGGTTTCAATATGGATTGATAATCACTTATTGGTTTATGCTATTTACTCAGTTTATACTCATTTTATATATACGATATAACTATCTACCTTGAGTTGAAATTTGAAAGATTGTTAAATAGGTTTGAGGTTTACAAGTCAGTATAAGTATCTAAAAATCTAGGTAGTTAATGAATAAGGTGACTGAGTGAATAACGATCATATTTAGCTATTTGAATTGGATTTTGATTTCTCATAAAATTGTAAATCATTTAACTTGATAGCTGTTATGATTGATTTGCTTGAAGACAAAAAAAATCTAAGTATGAGAGAATTTGATATTCATCTAGCAGATATCAAATTTAATACTTTCCTATGTTTTCTTATATAAATTACCTTAATTTGATTGATTTTGTTTGATGTTTTATGTAATTATAGGTGTTGCTTATAAATGAGTTTGGATAGTGATTAAAGAGCTTTACAATTCAAATTAAGAAGAAAATATGTCTATGGTTAAATACAGTCTCAACCACAAGTATAATCTAGCTCATGTCACTCTTTGGACAAAAGAAGCTAAGAAAAAGATTAAACATGGCCTAGCACATAGTCGTATATCAGGGTTGTGTTCCTCTTTCGAGTTATGGTGTAAAAGACACGAACTTATTCATGGCCATGTCAAAAACCTGTGTCATATAAAAAAATATACAATGAAATACATAGCGTAGACACAAGCATGTCAATGCTTGTGTTTTTCTTTAAAAAGAAAAATTGAAGTGCAGAGCTAAATATAGTGTAGGACATGATTATGCCCCAAACCATGTTCGTAGTGCAATACTTATTTAAAAAGTAGGGAAACCTTAATTTGGAGATTTCTTTTAGGTAGTTTTAGTTTAGTTTTATTTTAAAGATAATGTTAATAGTTGTGGGAGAGAAACCGTAGAGCAAAGCTTCAAGCCATCTTTCATAAGGAAAGATATAAATAATCAACCCAACAAAGTGGAATACATCAATAGATTGAGATACTCACAAAAATAACAATTCTTATTATTTCTTTATGTTTTCTTTAATTCCTTAATTTATCTTTTTATTGTAAAGATGATTTGTGTTCTTTATATGAATGATACTTTACTAGTCATTACATTATAGAACAATATGTAAACTTAGCCTAAAGTTGAGAGTTTATAGTATTATGATAGATAAAAGAATAATCAAAGAATTAGACAACCATGAATATGTTTCAGAGCATGCTATTTAAGAGGGAAGAGTCCAATTATTTTGACATGAAATTGGTAATTTGGCAATTCATATTCTCAATAAGAGTCTAACACTTATTGTGAAGAACAAAACTCCAAAAAAAATTTAAAGCATATTTAAATCATCGGTGGCTTAATTTAAAGTATTTGGATGTGTATCTCATGTTCATAGTCTTGATTGCAAAAGGACAGAGCTTGATAATAAAAGTGTAAGATATGTCATATTTCATTTTCTCCATAGGCTTATTAAAGATAAAGTTATAAATTTGGTCCATTTTCATATTTAAGAACAAGTTACAGATATAGTGATAGTCATTAAAACTTAATTTGTTCATAAAGTTTAGAATTGATATTCAATTTAAAGGAACAAGTTAAATTTTTCAGAGTTTAACTAGCCTTAACATTTTTTAGTTTATGACTTCGTGATTTGAGTAACCTCTATTCTTTAAGGATAAATTATTTAATAAAAGTAAGTTCTTCTAACTCTTATTTTAACCTATAGAATTAAAATAATGAGTATGTGTGTTTCCTCATTTCTAGCCTCTTTCACACATATTCATCACATAACATATTCCAAAATCATTCCTGTGTTGTTTCCTACACTATTAGTGACCAAAAAGAAAATCCAACAAAAGAATATGTAATAAGCAACAAAAAATCAAAAATTTGTAGAGTGGCAACCTGGTCTTGTCTTTATTGAATATTATGTCTAAAGATATATGATGAACTGAAATTCTTTGCTCTTGATACACTTGAATTAATGTGAACTATTATTCTTTATTATTTCAAATTAATCAATTTGCTTATGAGATTATACATATTGCAAGAATAATGATGTTGTAACGTATTTGAGGATTTTGAAGAATAACTTAAAGATATAATAATTTAAAGATTGCATTGGTTTCTTTTTTATTTTTGTAAGTGTTGGATATATTATGTTTGTTAGATCTTTTTTATAAAAGAAGATATAGATTTTAAGGATCAACAATGTTTTCATTCTTTTGACATATATGGGTGTTAAATTACATAATCAAAGAATCCTCATTTAAAGTGAACCTAAAAAAGATTCCTATAAATACATATTTGATACCGATTATATTCTTATAAATTAAAAAGAAGAAGAAATAACTAAGAAAAGGAAACTGTACTCACCCTTTGAGATTCCTTATAAGCTTTAGATGACATAAGCTTTCAAAGGAGTATGTTACACCATAACTCAGAAACAACCTCTCTACATAGTAGAAATAAAGTTGCATATTACTGGATCTCTCTAGACTTTCACTTAGTAGGACTCTTACTAGGTGTTGTTGTTGTATGTTGCACCATATTACACCCTTGATAAGTCTTTCCTCATATTGTCACAAATAATTAACTATAATGTGAATAAACAACTCAAACAAGAAAACTTCTTTCCTTTAAATGACACTGCATTGTACCTAATTGTTGATAGATGGAAACCTAACATGTCAATAGGTTGAAATTTATCAAGTACTCATGATAAAACCAAACAGTTCACTCCTTGTTTAGCAAGGAAATAAAGTGAAAGAAAATCAAAATATAAAAATTTTTAGTAGACCATTTTTGGTAATGCAACATTGAACACATATGTTACTTGTAAATGAATGTTTTTATAAATGAAAAGATAGTTTCGGTTGAACAGAAAAATATTATTTCCTAATAGGTGATAGCCAAATGACTAACTTCTTAATGATCTGTCAAATATGCCACTACATCTTTTCTTATTCTTCTAACCAATACCAACAAAATTTAATAGTCTTATAATACTTAGAGTATAAAGAGGAGAAGGAAAGATGAAGTCTTAGCTTTTGGGACATGCACGATTTCGTCGTTGACTACCATTTTCTCTTTGTATCTAGTTATTAAGAAAGTGAAGGTCTTATACAATTGCAAATGGAGAGAATAAAGACATTGATATAATTAAAAAAATACTACGAATAAGCCAAGCAATATCTCTTGAAATAGTAATTTCATTTCATTGTTTAGTCTTTTATACATCGTTAGATAGGATGGTAGAATATCGACAAATATTTCTCTTATAAAGAAACTAAAATTTTCAATGTATAACTTCTACAACAATGTGTGCTATGTGCAATCAACATCATTTCTAACTAAATATTAACTGTAAATGGATGACATGATTAAACAAAATGAATATATCTTCAAATAACTTGTCTCTATCTTAGTGTCTATAAATTTGGAACTATTTTCTTTAAAGGATACACTTAAATATGTATAGATTATATGTTATCATCAATAATATAAAATTTAGAAGATGACAATTTCCTTTATGAAAAATTAAAGATTGATTGATAATAAAAAAAGAAGATCCACCATTTCGAGAGTGGATAAAACTCTCCTACATCAAATGAAAGCCAAATAAAAGATGATGTCCTTAAAAGAAAAGTCTACAACTAAGTGAAGGCAAGAAATGACAACGTTGTAAGGTATGAATCCATACGATAGCATTTTGCAAAAAGGTTCAATACAACCCTCATTTAATGATCGTGTTTTTTTTTCTTACCTAATTAGGGTTAGTGATTCTGAAAAACCATCAAGCAATCATATCCTCCGCATGAATTTTTTAGCCAAAGGTAAAGAATTAATATTTTGGATGGATGCATCTAGTTTACCTTGCTTCCTTTAACCACTGTTCCACTCTTACTAAGCCTATAATTCATGTTAAAGAACACATTAGATTAAATCATGAAGGTTCAATCGCAATCCAAGTAAAAAATTATATTCAAATCTTCTTCGTAGTTAAGTATGATCTAATTCCTAACTGATTAATTATTTCCTTACACTTATTATGATTGATTGTACCATTACATCTTTGGAAAGTTCCTTATTTTGAAACTTCCTCAGATTCCTCTCATTCCATAACTCCTAAGAGATAATGGCAAGAATCAACACCTTCTGCTTCCAAAGTGAAGTGGTTGCTTGTGCTTAAAATAGAATATTAACCATCTCCATTAGGGAATTTGATAGCTCACACCAACCAAAAAATTCTCTAGTCAAATTCTAGATAGAGTTAAAGAAAGGGCAGAGAAAGAATAGATGGTCACTTATTTCTAATCCATCTTTGCAGAAATAGCAAATCCCATCCAGATTTAATATGTAATGCAATCTATCCATAATAGCAATACTGTTCTTAACCATTAACCATAGAAGGAAAGTTATACTAGGTCTTAGGGAATTATTCCAGATTACCCTAAGCGAGGGCACATCTTGATCTCAACAGCAAACTCATTTTGTATAGGTTTTGCTAGAAAAAGTCTCAATAGTAAGTCTAAGATAGAAATAATTTTCCTCAGAATTAGGATTAGGAGGGTAAGAAGGTTTTAGTTGTTGAATTGCTTCAAGAAAATGCACCCACTCATTATGGTTGATAATCATAGCAACCTTTGCCTTATAATCTAGCCCTAAAAAGGCTAAGACAACATTGGAACTCTAGGATAGGGGACTTAGAAGGTGAAAGTTGTTAGAATAATAAATAGCAATTAATTTGTTAGTAAAAAGTAATTATTAGATTAGTTGGCACTCTACAATGTGTTTTGCTCTTGTATATAAGGCACCAAACTTTATAGGAATAATGTTTAAATTTGATTCTTACTTCTGTTCTTGAGTGAAAAGTTATGCATTCATAAATTTTGTTTCCTTGGTTCCTCTTTATTCTTTCTTTACTTTACAATATTGAGTAGTGATTAATATTTACTTTACAATACGTTCCTAAAGTTGGAAGATCACATTTAAGATGAATTTACTAAAAGTAGGTATGATATTGAAGGAGGACTTTACCAGAGTTTATAATAATGTGATCCTCTATTTCTTCAAAACTCGGATCATCTTAGTACATTATTGGTCGCTACACTTCTCATATGTCATAATTACCTCAGTTGGTCCTGTTATATAAGTATAGTTTTATCAATAAAGGTTCAGGTAGGTTTTGTTAATGGAAGCAAATACACTCATATTTTCTTTTCTGTTTAGTATCTTAACACTTAGTATTTGTTCCCATTTTCTATACAAAATGATTCACTTATCTTCCTTTGTGCTCTACGGGTACTTTTGGACATGAAATGAAGAATATGAGCTAAACAAGGTAGACTTGGCGTAAATAGAGTTCATATTTGGAACGAGGAGGTCGAAATGAGCAAGAATGGTCGAAGTTGAAGAAATCCTAATCCTCGTAGGATTAGGAATCCTAATAACACCAGGAATCCTACTCTAACTAAGATTTCCTATTTTGACGATTCGTGGCGAAAAGTAAAATCAGTGACGAAAATTATGGATGATGAGTAATCCTAATCCTACTAGGACTAGGAATCCTAATTCCACAAGGACTTCCTATCGGTAATGCAAAATAGATTTTGTCAATGCAATCGGTTTCGTCAACGAGCACACAACTTCGACAACAACCTTTTGGAAGATTTGATGACGTGGCATCCCTCCATTGGTCATATGATCATGTCACCTATGTGGTTAGTCGCCTCACCATGCCACATCACCCTTCTTTCCACCTTGGACGCCACGGATGATAGCCTACACTGCCAACTCATACATACATGATATCCACATTAAAGTTTGGTCTCTCTTCTACCTCCTCAAGACCAATATAAATTGGGTTAGATATCAAGTTGAATTCGGATTGGATTTCTTTTCCACAAAGTAGTGGATTTCCAGATGGACCTTTCGATAAACCTTCAGTTTATGTCTGAAGATCTAACCTTTGGATTAGGTTGAAATTTTGTGTGAATAAACTTAAATCATTGGGATATTTACATCTAAAATTTGAGCTGTAAATTAGTTGCCATTTGAGAGTTATACAATGTCGAAGTTGCCCTTGAGAATCTGCTAGAATAGTGAAATCCGAGTTTGGCAAAGATTACAAGTTCAACTCCCTTAAGGATGTGTACACTAACCTATACCTTTATATATAGGGTCATATTAGCTCATTAAAAGGTTGTTCACGTTCTCTTTCTTCTTATGTTAGGGCTTGACCTATGGCTTCCTTCTCTTCATCTTTTTCTTTTAGAATTAGGTTTCTCTTATTATTGATCTTGTCAAATACACTATGAATTTTTCTAGCTAGATTTCTTTTTCCAATTATAAGAAGTAATAACCTCTAAACCCTAATTTGATTCATGAGAACTTTGCTTAATTATTCTATGTAATGTTGTGTGATGATTATGATTTTATAATCTGATCTTAATTGCCGAATCATGTGTGCTAGATTAAAGTCATGAATTTGATCTTGTTTATGTGATTTGAATGTTAAGTTGATTGTTTGTGGTAGAAGTTGCTGAATTGATTTATTGGTAGTAGCAAAAACTTATTAGATTTAGATAGAAGTTATCAAATCTAATTTGTTTGATTATAAACTTTGGTTTGAATTATAGATAGAAGTAATTATGATTTAAATTCGAGATCTTTAGCCAATGTTTGAATTGCTCTTGCATAAGTTTATGTTGATTAGAAGTTATGATGCATGAATTTATGTTTAAAGATTAGTTTACTTTAAAGTTAAGAAACTTGACATTCGAATTGGTTGAGCCATCGTCATACACAAATTACACATAGATTATCTTTTATATTCCATGATTGAATTGATTAGGTGTTTATTGGTGAACTCTCTTACAATGGGAAACTTGTTAAAATTGACTTTTTTATCTCTAAAATTTTGAATTCTATCGAATCTTTTAGCATTAATTTACTTTAAGATTTAGCTATTTTCTTAGTTAATTTTCCTTGAATTTTCGATCCAAATCCCCTTTCCCTCAAATTCGTGTGTGTGTGTGTTCTTTATTCTTTCGTAGCTTCAAATCTGTTTATTCTTTAATTTATTTATTAGTCTTAAATATTAGGTTAATTTTTCTTTCAATTTAATTATTTGAATAATTATAGTAGTGTTAATAGGTCACATAATTTGCATATTAGAGTAGATTAAATCACATTATCTTTAAGATTTTCCTTTGTTTTCGAATATGACCTTAGTTGCATCCTTTAGATTAGCTAGTTACACAATAACACGAATATCCACAAAGCTTTTAGGAGTAATTTGGTTATGTGAATTAGCTCTAATAACTAAGTTAAAGTTCTGATCTTGTTCTGTCACGATTTGTTGCAACTAAACTTGCTAAAATAGAGTTGATTTCAATATGATATTACCTTTAAATTGCTTTGCTGTGACATACATAGGTCTATTCTTGTTTGACTTCGTTGGTTTTACATATAGGACATTAGTTTATCATTCATATAGTTTAAATAACTTGTATAGATTGCATTTAGTTAGATTATTCTCATGCTTTAATTCTGTCCACTATTGCTTGATCATTAAACACATTAATTTGTTTGAATTGAGTTGGGATTCATACTTTATAGCTCTCCATGGTAATGTTCCCTACTTGCCTATACTACTTGTTCAAGTTTGTAAGGCCTAACGACACCTTCTAGATGAAAATTCTATCAATTATGATCAGTGGAAAAGAGTTAAATGCATAGTTACTTTATAGATCTTGGATTATATTTCTTAGGGTATGGTTAACACATTCATCCATTTTACAAGTGTTAGGGAACTTTGGTTATAGTTGGAAGAAGGTTTGTAAAATGCAATGGTCTATTGCTTTGTCAGGTTTGTAAAACGCAATGGTCTATTGCTTTGTCAAAATTGGAGGGAAATAAACTCCATTAGTTAAAGCAGTCAATTAATGGTGAAATAATTCACAATTATAAAGAAGTTTAGGATGAATTTACCTGTTTAATACTAACTTTATTTTCCAACAGTAAAAGCTATTATTGATAAAATTGTATTTAATAGACTAATGCATTTTTTAATGCAATTTAACAATTTTGATGTTAAGAATTAAATCTTAGTTATGGATCCTTGCATATTGTCAACAAGTCATACTTAATCCTACAAATTGAAAAACAAATAGAGGTCCAAAAGGTTTTTGGTGAAAATATGCCATGTTTTCTTAGTCAATTTGAAAAGGATTGGAGCTAAAAGAAGGAATAATAGAAATATAAATTTTATAAAAAATGAATAGACATCATGATTTGTATAATATGGATGGTAATAGGATGGAAACTTGTTTTAAACTTAGTGGATATCCTAGTTAGTATAAAGAATACAAGTAGCAAAGAATAAAAATGAATACAAAGAACTTTGCAAACTTAGTTAGTAATCCTATTGATGGTGAAACAGATGGTAAGATAATTGACTGGAGTTCAACCTTGATTGGTATTATGTAATAGGAAATTGACAAGTTGATTAAGGAAAGGCTCCAACTGATGGAAATCATCAAGTGAACTTTACTCACTTAAAAATTTTTGTAGCATTTATTGACACATGATCTACTAATCACATGTGCATTAACCTTAATATTTTCATCAGACTTACCCTTATAACACAACCTACGCCAATCCATTCACTAGATGAGAATATTAGTCTTATTGAACAAATAGGAGATATATGTCTTACCAATAAAATTACCCTTCATGAATCATTATACATTTCTAACTTCAAATTCAATTTTCTATTAGTAAACTAAATTTCTAAATCTTCATTGATTAAATTTGAATCTTTTGTAGGGCCTACAGAAGAAAAGTGTTTGGAAGGTTAGAGGTGCTACTGTGCTAGATAAATCACCATTTTCCTTTAGAACTCTACAAATGTACTCTTCTGTTCATACCAAACCAGTTATCTTGAGAAATTTATCTTATATTCTAATAATATCAACACTTTGTATTGATTTTTAGCATTCTAACAAAGCTTCAACTTCCAAACATATTTTTATAGCATTACAAGTTTGGTCATACTTCAACTAAAACTCAAAGGCATTTACAACTACAAGATCTATATGTATGAATTTTTTCCTTTATCAAAGCAACAAAGACTATCTTTTTCAAACAGTTTTATTTATGCTACTATGATTTTTAAATTACTACAAGTTGACATTTAAGGATCATATAAACAATCATCCTTGATTAATGTACATTTGTCTCATCATTGTAGATGATTTTAATAGGACCACGTGGACTTATTTGCTCACACATAAAATACAAACACATTTTATTTTAAACTCATTTTTTTAAAGTCATTCGAGCAGACAATGAGTTTAAACTTTTAAGTAATGAATGTCAATCTATTTTTCGACTTTTTGCATTATACATCACAAAACATGTGTTTATATTATACAACAAAATGGATTTGTAGAATATAAATATAAGTATTTCATGTAAATGACAAGCGCATTACTTTTCCAATCATCTTCACTAAAAAAGTTTTGGGGGAGGCAATTCTTATTAAAAATTACATCATAAATAGGTTACCATATATTAATTGGAGAACCCCATAAAAAATTCTATTTAAAAAAACTATAATATGATTTTCTTAAAAATTTTGGTTGTTTATATTTTGCTAGAAATATTATAATACTATTCCATATAAAATAAATATAAACCAAGAGCTTTTAAACACATTTTCATTGGCTACAACACTGGACAAATAGTTTAAAAACTATATGACTTTGCAACTAAATCCATTATTTTATCCAAAGGCGCAATTTTTCATGAACAATTTTTTTCTTACAAAGAATGCATTTTTGAAAGTTCTGAGATTCCTTAACTTATTGATAATTTTGCCTAATATGGCATCTTACCGATTGATAACTTTACTTTGAAAAATAATGAAAATCTTGTCTTGTTTGCTCTTATACGTACTACTTCATCTTCACTCTCTTTATCCCATGTTCTTTTTCCCTCTGAGGCATGCATACTTAGGTGATTTTTTATCTAATGCATTACAGTCTCTATATACTTCATTTACACCTACTTATTCATTTTTAGCCAATGTGACAAAATTTTGGGAACCCACTTCTTATACACAAGCCATAACTCATCCCAAATATATTCAAGCTATACAAAATGAATTAAATACTCATAACAAAATCAAACTTGGGAAAACCTTTTGGAAATGGGCTTATATAGTCAATTTAAAGCTTAACGACACCAACGCTAGGTTTTGCTGAAGGATATAATCAAATTGAGGATATTGATTATGTTGATAGTTTTTCCTTGTTGTGAAAGTTATCACAATCTAATTGTTCATTACTCTAGCTACATAAACATTTTGGCCTTTACATTAATCATACATAAATAATGTGTTTTTATATAGCTATACTAATGAAGAAATTTATTTAATACCATTTAAATGTTATACTAATGCTCAACTTGAACAAGTTTTTCACTTTAAGAGGTTTTTATAAGTTTTAAAGCAATCATCTAACATGAGCTTACATCTAGCTTAAAGACTTTTAGCTTTACTCAATCAATTTATAAGATATGCTTATTTGTTAAAGCAAGGTACTTAATTTATTACTTTTTTAATCTATATGGATGGTGTTTTAATTACTAGAAATTCTAAAAAAGAGGTCCAAATTGTCAAAATTTCTCTTCAAAAAAAGTTTACAATTAAAGACTTGGGATTTGCTAAGGATTTCCTATGTATTGAACTTGATCAATTACCATAAAGAATTTATCTTCATTATTAAAAATATGCCCTATTCATCTTTGAGGATGCAAGTTTGATGAGGCTAAGTTTACTACTACTCTTTTCCCCAAAGGCTTCAAATTATTGATGAAAGTAGTTCTTTGCTTATTGATCCCAATAATTATCGTAGATTGGCAGTAAACTTCTTTAGTTGGGTTCACAAAACCAAACATCATATATGATGTCCAATAACTCATTCAATTTGTTCAATCTCTTTGTTAACACCATTGGCATGTAACAACACATATATTGCAATATTTAAAGAATAGTCCTTCTTAGGATCTTTTTCTTTTCTATAACTAACTCCTTTTGCGATGCAACTTAAGCTTCATATCTAAATATCAATAGATCATTCACATAATACTATATGTTTCTTAATTTTTCACTCATTTTATGGAAGACCAAAAAATAACCAACTATTTCAAAGTCTTTAGTAGAAGTTTAATATCAAAATATTGCTTCTAATGTGTGTGAGCTTCAGTAGATCTCTTATTTGTTAAAGGACCTTCAAGTTGTCATTCATCTTTTAATTCCTCTCTAATAAGGATGGTAATTTTGGCTCAGCTCAGTCTACCTAAAGGCAACAAATCTAGCTTAAGTTGATCGAGCTTTAAGTTGGGCTTCAAATATTTTAATTGCCTGAATCAACCTAAAGCTCGAAAATTTATTTCCAAAATTTAAATTAAAAAACAGTTAGGCTTGGTCTGAGAATAAAAATTTCAAACCCTAGGCCTGAGCCTGGCCTAGCCTAACGCCTGGTGTGACAATCAAGAACTCCTACACATCATCACCAATTTAGTCTTTTATGAATATATGAAAAACTTAGAAATTGACTATCATTTATTTAAGAAAAGTATAATGAAGGGTTCTTTTTACCAAAACATATATCATTTAATAATCAGCTAGCTGATAATGTTCATGAAGTCTTTAACAACTCCTTTTTTCACCAATTTATGTCCAAGTTAGGCTTAATACATTTGCATCAAACTCCAACTTAAGGGCGATGATGTAATATAAGTTATCATCAATGACATAGAAGCTAGAAGATGACGGTAGTTAGAAGTTAGTTAGAATGACAATTAATAAAAATTAACTTACTAGTAGCAGTTTTTTGTTAAATTAGTTAGCATTATAAGATGTGCTTTGCTCTTGTATACAGAACACTAGACCTTATGTTTTTTTTACAGGAATAACGAATAATCTAATTCTTACTTATATACTTAATTTTGTTCAAAATGCTTATCTTCTATATTCATTTTTTGTTAATGGTAAGTAAATATTAATATAGGTAGTCCCAAAAGTGAGGTGGTTTGGGTAGGGAAGAGCAAAAAGAGGCTATATAGATATTAGTAGGTGAGGTGGTCTCGAATAAAGAAAGAAGGTTCAAAGTGGGAGGTCACGAATGAGGGTATTTTTAATGGAGCTATAGTGTTGTACAATCGATGAAGTCATATTTGATGGAGCTCTATGGTTGGTATCTAAATAATCATTACAATTAAATATCTCTTTTCTAGAGCATTACCAACTAGTTATTTCTATTATACTCTGGTGTTAAGTTAAACGGTGAAGAAATAATGAGAAAGAGGAACAACAAAACATTTTAAAAAGGTTCAATACAAAAAAAAAATCTAAACTTTGTATAACTTTAACCTAAACTTTATAAGATAGCAATTAAATACCTAAATTTTTAAATTTTTACCCAAAAAAAACCCATCATTAGTCTCTATGTTAATAGAGTTAATGTGGCAAGCCACGTTAGACTTCTTTACTAACACGTAAGATGCCAGGTATAATTAAAGTACATATCAGAATTTTATAAAATTTAATCAACTAATATTAAATAAACAAAATATATGAAAAATAAACCTAACCCTGACTCATCTGCTTTTTTCCATTAGCACTCGTGTTCTCTGCCATTCCCACTATCTACCCACCACTTTTTTTTTTCCTACACTAAATTTCTCTAACTATCGTATGGCCACCATCTGGTCACTAAGTTGCCTCCCGTCTGCATGCTAATTATCTCGCTATCATCTGAAAATAGTCTACCACCATCTTGCTCCTCTTCATACATGATTAAATCATATGTCTTCTCTTTGTTTTGATTCTTTTTCTTTGTTTCATATTTGACTCACTGTGCTTGGTATCTTCCTTATTATGGGCACAATGTACCTTTGTATTTAAGGATTTTGGTCTTTCATGGGACTACGAGCATAAGATTAGAGGAATTTATAACAGTAGATGCATTGCTATGCAAACCCTTTGAATTCCCTCGTTCTTTCATATGTATATATATATTCACTTTGGAAACCATTGTCTTGTCTCATGAAGTACTTTATGTTAAAATCTTCCTAATTTCAAACTTTGAATGTCGTATATAAGAAAATAGTTGGTTCATTATGAAGAAAAATTTTAATAAAAAGATATAAATACGAGGATTTTAATGCTCTAATTTTTAGTAAAAATTAGGCTGTAATATTCATATGTACATGATAATAAGCCCATAAGAGTATAGGACTACTGTATGTAGTGATTACTCTATGTGAACCAAAAAGCATGCTAAAGTGTTACCTGTTATTACTTTGAACCTTGATGGAGCCTTTATGCTTTCCAGTGAATAAAAAGAATGAGTTGAGCTTAGCCATGTTATATCCATATCCCAAGCACAGTTTTATAAATAATAAGGAAAAGGAAAACCTCTGGTTTAGCTATTTTCTGATTTGCTCATAACTAGAGTAACCAGTTATCCTCTATTCTACATACCAATCACACTTTCTAATAATTGATTTGTCTCTTTTTGACATCTATTTCTCAAGCTTGTGAAACCAAGTTATTAACCTTCTATACATAGTAATTAATGTTGATTAATATTATTTACTAAAAAAAGATGTTTGAGCAAGATTTTTAGACTAAGGCTCCGTTTGGTTGAGCTTTTATCAGTAGAGCTTTTATCAGTAGAGCTTTTCTGATAAGAGCTTTTTTTAAAAGCTAGTTGACTGTTTGGCTGTCAATTAAAAAAAATAACTTTTTAAAAAGAGCTTCATACAGTAGACTGTTTGGCAACATAAAAATAAAAAATAT
>JAOSBK010048531.1:0-18160 GCA_027568895.1 Erythroxylum shatona
TTTCACAATAAACACATATGTCGGGAAATGTCATGAATGCATGTACAATCATGTGCATATACAAAAATTACAATTTAGGTATATATGGAGACCATATTATGCATGAACTTGCCGAGACTAGTTTACACACTCATAACCCCTCCCAAATTACTATTTTACCCTTCCCATCGGTGATGGGATGTTACAAAAGTTGTGGATCAATACCTTTTTCTTGATCCCCAAATGAAGTCCTCCCTCAAACTTACGACACTTATCCTCCTCATTCGCAACAATATTGGCCGCATATAGTGAAAGTTGGGTGAACTTCGGCTCATATTTGCTCACACTCATATCCCTCTGTGTGAGATTTAGGAATTCTCTAGCCTTCTCTTAGATATAGACTTTTAAGAAGTATTTCTTCCTAAAAACTTTCAAAAAGTTTATCCATGACAATACCAGCGGTATGATCTGACTGTGGGGCACTGATTCCTACCAATAGAGTGCATCCCCTTATAGCAAGCTAACTGCATATTCCAATTTGTCCTCATCGAAGCACTTCATCTGAATCAGGACTCTCTCTGTCCTTCTCAACCATGCTTCAGCCTCTTCCAAATTCGTAGTCCCATTAAAGTCTATAGCCCCATACTTATGGAGCTTATCATACTCTCCGCTCCTCTCTACTGGAGCTTACACTGGAACTTGTGATACTTGGCCTATAGCATATGTGAAAGCCTGAGCAAAGGCTTGAAAAAAATGTGGATCCATGGGGTTTACTTGGGGAAAAGGAGGAGGAAGTGGTGGCACTTCATGTTGTACATTAGGTGCCTCAGAATCATGAGCAGAGTGTGTCCCTGCATTTTGTGAGACATAAGATTCATCCATACTTCCTTAGTGAGAGCGAGATCTAGTCATAGCTCCTTGAGTTCTCTTTCGAGGTGGCATAATAACTCCTTCAAATTAAAACCATTTAAAAATATTTGGTTCATGCTTCATGTTAGGTTACACTTCATGTAAAACAATTTCAAATCACATGAAACAATATAAAAACAATGCATGTTCATTTCGTATATTAAAACTACCCATTTCATGACCCCCTAAACCTAGTCACTTTGATACCATACGATGTTAGACCTCGTTTTCAGAGTTCAACTCTGGAGTCATAAAACGTGAGCATATTATCCTATAGGTTATTTCCATGGAATCTCATTAGCCATCATCGGTTCATCCTCATTCTCATAACATCCCAAAAATTTCCTATTTAATCAATTGATATACGACAATCCATTCTTATGTTCATATCCTCAATCATCATCCTAACATATCACTTATTTTTTGTTTTCTCTACCAAGTACATTTTAAGTTCCATTCAAGCCTAAAATGTATTATAGAAAAGCATTGATAAGTCCACAATTTATAATTGTATATGTTTTGGTACAAGAGGCATAACTTTCATTAGATATGTTAGATTAAGGTCATTTTAGGATGATTTAAAGGAAAAATTCTAGATCTAAAACTTTCGTGAAGACCTTGAAGAGAGATTTTGCCTCCAAATGGGGGTTAAAATCACAAATTACTGTAGCTGTCCTGTATACATTCTGTGCAGCATCACTAACTTATAAAGAACATATCTCTCAACTCCGATATCCAAAAATTTTATACTCAATATTGTTGGAAAGATAAGAAGATAAAATACAACTTCCAAATGGACAACTTTGTCTAAATCAGCCTAGATTAATATAATTTTTCCCTTAAAGTTAGAGCACATATTTTACCCCTATGAAATGCTTGAAAATGCAATGCAAAAACTTGGAAAGTCATGAGCAAAACATAAATATATTTCATTAACATCAAAAGAAAAGAGTTTTACAAAGATTTAATGGGAATTTCAAGCCACAATACATCATTGGTCTCATAATCCAAAAATATAAAATATACATGAACAAGTAATATTTGAAATGCGGCTAAAGCCTTGTGTTTTTTCATAAACTAACTTAGAATACAAAAATATGCAGATTTGGACTGATGCATTGACTCTCGATCACTCGATCTCTTGCTCATCACCAGGAGATGGGGAGGAAGGGGGTGAGCTTAAAAGCTCATAGGTAATAAGTTTATAATGGAGAATCAAGCAAAACCATTGAAAATATTCATTGTTATAGTAAATTTGCATTGAATCCATAAAATATGTATCTATCAGATCCTCAACTTGTCAAACAATTCATAAACAACATAAGTTATGCATTCATCAAACTTGTCAACAAATCATAAACAGTTAAGCAATCAGAATGGTTTGGGTATATCCATATACATGCGGGAGTTCTTGCAAATCTTTGGTAATAACAGAATAGACTATAATAGACCCACATAATGGTTTTGCATAGTTCATAAACATAAGGGAGTCCGTGAAGGAGCTCAATGCCACTAGCGGGTAGGAGGGAGAAGCCTTTAACATGGTCAATGTGCACGTGATATAATAGAATGGACCACCACAAACCCACACAAACATGAATTTTATGACTTGTAAACAAATTACCCAAAAGGCACATTTCAAAAACATGATTTCCATACGTATAATAAATTTCAAATACCATTTCTATCTTCATTTCATAAATCATCAACAAGATTCATGTACCAAAAATGGAGCAATTTCTTAAATCATTTAAGGAGCAACAAATGCAACATTTATAAAGCGATTGAAATCATTTAACTCTGTTGATTTGGAAAAAATGATCATAGCTCATTAACTCAACTACAAACATGTAACCCACTTGGATTCCTTGCTTAAAAACTTGCTTAAAAGGACCTCTCCTCTTTCTCCTATTGCTTTTCTTAATTCCCTTTAACATTGGCAAAAATCCCATTCAATAGAAATACAAATTGAGAACCCAAAAAGTATATTCACTAAAATTGATTCTAGAATACTTAAACACATGCATTTCCTAAGCTTCGTGAACTAAAACCCTTCTAAAAATTCAAAGGATTAAGAATGAACTTATCTTGAATCTTCACCAAATAAAGAGATTTTTGGCTCAAATGGTAGCTATTCTCTTCCTTTTTATTTTTCTTTTCTTGAACAATCTCAAAATCGCTCTTGAAAGATAAGAAAAGATGAAACCCTAACTTGATCTTCCTTCTTTTCTCTCTAGAATGAAACCCTCTCTCCTTTCTCTCTTCTTTTTCTTTTTTCTTTCTCTTCTTTCTCTCCCTTATTCATGTTTTTCTCCTTCTTAAGAGCAAGACTACACTTTCTTCTTTCAATTGTACCCTTAATGAGTGTGAAAAGTCAACTTTGCCCTTCCTTTATGCCTTATGGCTTTTATACTTAAGTGACATGCCAAAATTGCCCTATACACTCTTACTACTGTAATTTAACTAACCAATGTAATAAAATATTACTAACATTGACATAATAATTAACTCCAAAAATTAATTTATCAAGACCTCATAATTTATTTAAATCATACTTAACTCAATAAGAAAAAAGAATTCGGGGCCAACATTGATTATCGCATCACTATCTATATGAGTTTATTATATTAATGAATGTGTGTGTGCTTGGCGGATGACTACTATGAGTGGTCATCTAAACCAAGTGTTCCCCATTAAGTTTTCAAGCTTAGTACGAGTGGTAATATGAGTAAGGTACAAGGGTTATATGCAGGGACCAAGGCCAACCACTAGAAGTAAATGTATTTTTGGAATGTATCTAATGATTGCATATGTAATGAAAGAGCTTCTTTTGGATTATCATATAAATGTAAGGTACTGGGATTCTCTGTAGGGACCAAGGCCAACTGCTAGAAGTAAATGTACTTTTGAAATGTATCTTTTGGTTAAAAATGATTGCATATGTAATGAAGGAGTTTCTTTTGGATTATCATATAAATGTAAAGATGTAATACTACTCTTAAATGATAATGTTAACTGATATAAAATTTTGTAATATGTCATAGACAAATGTGTGATGACAATCTCTATAAATAAATAGAAATGTATGTACAACAAGCATATGGGTAGTTGTAGGTTCTGTATAGGAAATGTTACACTAATAATAATTATACATTAACTAAAACTTAAAAAAATGATTTTTAATTAAATTTATTTTAATCATTTATATCATATTTATTAATAAAGTATTAATAAAAATTATTTTATTATATTTATTAATAATTATTAAATTAATTTTATAAATGAAATAAAATTAAGTTATTTATAATTTTAGTAATAATTAATTTTAATGAATTGAATATATAATATTAAATTAAATTATTTAAATTCTTATTACTAATTATCATATTAAATAATATATTTAATTGATAGTAAATTAAATAATATATGTTTTTGTTTCATGTTTCCCTTCTGGTTGGTTGTTTTCTCATTACAAACTGTTGTTGTAAATTGTAATAGTTAATTAGTTAAGGATCTTTTTTATTCTTTTTATTTAATGTTTTGATGTAATTATTATTTATTACATGATGAAATTGTAATATTTCAAATACTTTGTATTGTTCTTAATTTTGTACTTGTATTATGATTAACTGATCTTTTTATATTAATTATAGTTATTATTTATATGTGAAAATAAAATAAATAAATTGTTGTTATTTTAAAATTTTATTATTATGATTTTTGGAGACGAGTTCATGTAAAATTACAAAGTATACATTATAATATACTAATGAATTATTTTGAAATTTTAAAAAAATTAGAGATTATTTTATAAATTTTAAAAATTATCTAAAATGGTACTCGATATTAACTGGTATCGATATAGTATCATATAAAACTTAATCTAGTGTCAATACTGGTATAGTATTCATATCATTAAGGTATTCTGAACATTGGTTGTCTATTTGTTTATTGACTATTTGTTTATTGAATTTTCCAACTTTAAGAAGATGTAGATAATGCCTGACCTTACCCTCCCGCGCCTTAGATGTTACCAAGCCACCAGATAAGGGTCCCTCTTCCTTGGATTCTAAGAAGAATTGGAAACATGTAATAGGAGTGGAAGGAGACACAACACTTCATTACTGCCCACCTAAGGAAGAGCATGACCATGTCATTGTTGCGTTAGATCTGGAAGTTTTGCAGGAAGGAGCTCGATCATGGGAGGCTTCACTGGTTGGGTTTTTTTTCTAGAGAAAAGACCCCCATTTATGGTGCTGCAAAAATGGGCAAGCACAGCATGGAAAAATAAAAGTCTATTAGAGGTACTGTTAGTTGGAAAAAAATCTAGCTTTATTTACCTTCTCCTCTAAGGGCTTCCTGGAAGAAGGACCTTGGCATGTGATGAACCTTCCATTGTTTCTTCAAAGCTGCCAGCTGGGATTCCAACTTGAAATAGAAAAACTTAAGTTAGTTCCCCTGTGGGTCAATCTGTATAATGTACCATTGGAATATTAGACTACCAAAGGTCTCAGCATGATTGCAAGTTATTTAGGCCATCCTATTTGTATGGATGAAAATACAACAAAGAGAATGAGATTAGGTTATGCAAGGCTATGTATTACAATGGATATATCTAGGGATCTACCTGAACAAATTCCAATTATAAGGTTAGGGTTGAATGGTACTTTGTATGAGGCTACTGTTACAATGGATTACCAATGGAAGCCTTCTTTGAAGCTACAAGGTAATAGGTAGATGCCAACTAGGAAAATTTTCAAGAATGGAAGTTATATGGAACTGATGGGTTTAGATTAAGATGAGAAGAATGGGAAAGTGGAGTAGGTTTTATGTCAAAATATGTCCCAAGTAGAATCAGTCATAAGTGAACAAAACTAGGTGGATGAGGCTGGAGGTGATGAGCTAAAACAAAGCCAAGAAGGGTCCAGAGTTGATTCAACTCTCCCAGTTTCAAAGGAGATAGGCACATTTAAAGACGATTATAAGGAAAACAAGCCAACTATGCTTGAGGGGGAAAAAGATGATGATTTAGAGGTAACCTCCTCCCGTTCTACATCGAGCAATGCTGAATTAAAAGAGGGTGCTGAATAGTTTACTAGTGTCAAACAGAGGAAAGGCATTAGGAGCAAAGGCCAAAGCTCCAAAACCATTTCTTTATGATTTTCAATTGGAATGTTAGGCGCTTGAATTTCCCCAAAAATCTTTTGACCCTAAAGGATTTTTTTTGTTAAAGAAAAATTTTCTATTTTTGCTATTTTGGAAACAAAAAACAGACTGGAGAATCTCAAGTTTCCAAATAAGTTAGGTAACATGCGATGGTTTCTCTCTAATCATCAAACTCATGCTTATGCTAGAATTATTATTGGGTTTGATCCTTGAATAGTGGGCATTGAGGTGTTGGAAATGGAGATGTAGGTTATGCATATGAGGTGGAAGTTTATGGAGCAAAATAAGGTTGTTTTGTCTCGGTAGTTTATGGACCTAATCACAGTTTTTTGGGGAAGGCTCATATCAGGTGATTTCAACTCTACTCTCTATAGAATGGAAGCAGAAGGGCATTTTTCCTTAAAGAATTTCTCTACTGATTTTAAGGAATGTGTTGATCAGCTAGGAGTTCTAGACCTTAAGGCGACTGGCCATTTCTTCTTTGGGAGTAAAAAGCAAGCTAATGAATCATCTCTAAGGAAAAAGTTAGACTGAGTTATGGTTAACCAGGAATGGTTACAACAATTCTCTAAAAGCAAGGCCTCTTTCTTGGACCCTAGATTTTCAAATCATACACTAATGTTAGTGGAGGATTTGTTCCTAAAGGTGAAGTGTAGCCATCTTTTAGATTCAATAATTATATAGAGGGTTTTTAGGACTACTTGAGGGAAGGGGTGACATCTAGTGGTAATGGGACTCTCTAATTTAAGTGTGTGCAGAAGCTAAAACTAATCAAAGAAGGATTAAAATCACTAAAGAGGCAGATAGGAGAGAACACTTTCCAAGCCATTACAGTAGCTCGATACAATTTATCCCAAGTTCAGCATGCTCTTTCCTATAATCCTAGGGATTGTTCCTTTTTGTCCAAAGAGAAATCTACTTTATTAGACTATTTGCAAGCCCTTAATAATAATACTAGTCTTATAAAGTAGAGGGACAGGGTTAAATGGATTAAAAAGGACACAAAAATTCTAAATTTTTCTTCAAATCAATCATGGTCCGTAAGAATAATAACACTATTACGGAAATTGCCATGGCAGATGGGAGCAAGATTGGTAAACAAAAGGATTTGTTGAAAGAAGCAGAGAGGTTTTTCAAAGATTTCTATATTTCTTAGAACACAACAGTGCACACTCATCCGTTGGAATCTGTTATCTAAAATAAATTATCCAATGAAGAAAAGACTATTAATTATAACTGCTGAAGATTCAGAAATAGAGAGGGTTGTCTTCCAAATGAATCCTCAAAAGGCTCCAAGCCCGAATGGTTTCAATGGGTTCTTTCTTTAGAAAGCTTGGCTAGAGTTTGGGTCGATGGTAAAAGAAGATGTTAAAGAGTTCTTCTCTTCAGGAACTCAGCTAAAGGAAATCAATAAAACCTATCTCTACTTAGTTCCTAAACTGAGTAATCCAACATCCTGAGAGGAATATAGGCCTATAGCTTATATAAAGTTATTGCCAATAGGCAAAAAATGGTGTTGGCATCTTTAATAAGTGATAATCAAGTGCTTTTCTGCAGGGCAAACAAATTGGAGACAACATCTCCATAGTGCAGGAACTATAAAAAGTTACTCGAGGAATAAAGCTCCAAATAATTTTGCTTTCAAGATAGATTTTAATAAGGATTTTGATAGTATTGAATGGAGTTTTATCTTGAGGCTACTTGAAGTGATGGGCTTTCCTATAGTGTTTATTAAATGGATTCAAGTTTGTATTTCTTCTTCTTATGTTGTCTTGGTTAATGTAATTCCTATAAAAACTTTTCAAAGGGAAAGGGGACATAGGCAAGGGGATCCTATGTCTCCTTATTTATGTTAGAGAAGTGCTCCAAAGGCAATCACCTTTATCACTTATTGTACAAATCATTTTATGATTAATAAAAGAATTTTTCATTATTTCTATGTTCATACATTTATAGATTTGATGTTGATCTTAAATTGATTTAATGAATTCCTTGATACAAAACATAATATGGAGGAAATCATGATGAGATCATGATAATGAGATTCATATTGTGTGTAATTATGTTAGTATCTAAACTTTCCCTAGTTATAGGATAAATGAGATGGGATATCATTAATCCGGATAGACTAGCACATGTTATACTCCTTGATTAGATTAAACAGTAGATCTCATAAGCTGTAGATATGAGATGTTTAAAGTTAATATGTGGATGCTTAATATAGGTAGTAAGTACATTGAATTGACCTACTATGAGACAATCATATGGATATTATATTCTAGTGTCAATGATAGTCTCATCATAATAATGGTGCAAGTATCCTTTGACTTGAGGTGCTCAAAGATATCTCGGATACTGATCCTATGCTTTGACTCCATTCATCAGTGCCTTTTAGGGGTTACTTATAAGGTGGTGATTGGGTACAACTTAATGTATTGGGAGGAAATTGAGTAGCCAATAAAGGAGTCACCACACCTGATAGAAGGAGATGATAGCCACAACCTTTTGTCAAGGTCGTTACTCAAGAGACTCTAGCCAGAGCAGATATGTGTCATGAAGAGAGTCTTCAATGATTCATAGAGTAAGTTTAGTGGGAGTTTAGTGGGAGTTTAAACTTTGACCATACTTTGAACCAAGTGGGGTATTGGTGGTGAAAGGACGAATTGTATGGCAACATTGCATATGGAAGGGTTCGTAGTCAAACCACTAACTTTCCGATCAATTGAGGGTCATGACATGTTGCTAGATACCACTCTTGACTTACTTGATTTAAGTGTTAATTCAGGTGGCCAACATATTCGGGAACCTAACGGGTCTCACACATAGGAGATCTGAAGGATGAGTAAAATGATGTTGAATGGTGATTCAAGATATGAGAAAGTATTTCGGGATTGTATCGTGATGTAAATCTAAGTGTTGGACTGGGTCTTTCATATTGGGATCCATAAGTTATCATAACCAAAATGATGTGTTTACATATATGCATTAGGAAATGCATGGTTAGGAGAATGTGTGGGCTTGCATGATGGATGGTTATGGGATTAGGCTCATCTACACACACACACACACACACACACACACACATACACACACACACACACACACACACACACACACACACACACACATATACATATCTATATATATATGTATACATATAGATATGTATGTATATATATATTTATACAAGTTATATGTATAAGACCATCTAAGTTAGATGAGACCTTAGTCATACCCTTCATTTAGAATATTAAAACTAAAGTCTTCCTTTAATATGGCAAGAACCATAGTACTTTTAAAGTTAATGTTGTTAGCCCAAGCCCGCTTTACACGGATATGTTCGAACCATGGAAATAGGATTTTTGGATTAATGGGTCGGTTTTAACTAGAAGCGTTGGTTTATTGGGCAAACCTAAGATTAACATGGACAGAGGCGAAGTTGGGTAGTTTACATTAGATGTACACGTGTCAAGAGTTGATAGCCTAATGAGTGTGCACACATTAATAATTGATAGGACTAGATTCAATAGTTGCATTGGAGATGCAATTGGTATGATCGATACCTACCGGTTGAACTAAGGTGGCTTATTAGGCAAACCTAAGGTTGTTCTTAGGGATATTGGATATCGACCCATTAGGAGAATTTCTCTACGAGTTCTCTCATATTTATATTAAGGGTTATGAATTCGTGAAGAATAGTGGGAGCCATAATGTGTGTTATTAAAGTCCTTATAGACATGCATTTAAGTACATTCTATTTTTTTTCTTTTTGATGAAAGGTTTATATTGCTCGAGTCAACAGCATGAATGCTAGTATGAATCTAAGATCATTGATGGAAGTTAACAAGTTGACTTTGACCAAACTTCTTTGACTGTCTCAGGAACTTGAAAATAGTTCTCAAGTCTCAGATGCTTGGTTATGTCTTAGAAGGACCACGTTTTTTTATTCTCTTAAAAAAAAAGGGACCACATCCTTATACCCCTGCTGCTGATGCTTCTAATGATGATCGAAGGGCATATAGGAATCATCTCGATGATAGTGAGATGGCTATTTATATTATGCTAGCTACTATGTCACTGGAGCTGCAAAAGTAGCACGAGGCTATGGATGCTCATACCATAGTCTATCATCTTAGGGAGCTCTTTGAAGAGCAAGCAAGGTCGAAAAGGTTCGAGACTTCATGATTGCTCTTCTGCTCCAAGATGGTTGAGGGGACATCTCCATTGTAGTACACAGTGAAGTTGATTAGCTACATCGAGCGATTGGCTTCTTTGGGTTTTCTTTTGGATCATGGATTAAGTATTGACTTAATTCTAACAAGTTTAACCAATAGTTACTCACAATTTATGCTTAACTATCTGATGAACAACATATCCAACACAATTCCGGAGCTGGTCAACATGCTCAAGGCAATTGAGCCATTTGTCCGCAAGGACAAAGTTACGATGCTAGTGGACTTTTCTAGTTCGAAGAAAAAGAGCCAAAAGAAGAAGAAGTTCGTAGGGCTTAAGGAAGGTGTCAAGAAAGAAAACAAGACTACCTCAAAGGGAACTTGCTCCCACTGTGGCAAGGATGTCCATTAGAAGAGTAACTGTAAGGCCTATCCCGAGTCCTTGAAGCAGAAGAAGGCATCTTATGCCCATCTACTTTAGGTATTTATGTTATTGATATTCATACTATTTCTAATAACAACATATGGGTATTAGATATTGGTTGTGGCTCACACATTTACTAACATGCAGGGCCTCAGGAACAGTAAAAAACGCAATAAAGGAGAGTCAGATTTGCCAGTAGGTAATGGAGCAAGAGTTGCTGCATTAGTTGTAGGCACATATGTATTGACGCTCCCTAGTGGGTTTATATTATAATTGGACAATTGTTTTCATGTACCTACTTTAACTAAAAATGTAATGTCCGTTTCTAGTCTTAATAAAGTTAGATTCCATTTAAATTTCAGTAACAATGGTTGTTCAATTTATTTGAATGGAATGTTATATGCTTTAGGTGCATTGTGCAATGGTATATACATATTGGACATGTCTAATCCAGTTTAAAATATCAGTAATAACAAAAGAATAAAACAAGATAATGTGAAATCGTCTTACTTATGGCATTGCCACCTTGGCCATATAAGTGAGAGACACATGTCTAAATTACACAAGTGTGGTAGTTTAGGGTCATTTGATTATGAATCATATGACACATACAAATCTTGCTTATTAGGCAAGATTACTAAGTTACCTTTAAGGGAAAGGGTGAATGAGCTAATGGACTTTTAGACCTAATATATACTGATGTATGTGGTCCGATGTCAATACATTCCAAAGGTCGTTTCATATACTTCATTACCTTTACTGATGATCATTCTCGATATAGGTATGAGTATCTTATGAGTTACAAGTTTGAAGCCTTTTAAAGGTTCAAAGAATTTAGAAATGAAGTTAAGAAACAACTTGGGAGAAGTATTAAATCACTTCGATCTGATCAAGGTAGTGAATACTTAAGCCAAGAGTTTTTGGATTATCTCAGGGGTAATGGAATATTGTCCCAGTAGACTCCACCTTATACTCCACTACACAATAGTGTGACTGAGAGGCCAAACCTTGTTAGACATGGTGAGGTCTGTGATGGGTTTAACAGATTTACCAAAATTCTTTTGGGGGTATGCACTTGAAACTTCTATTTATGTATTAAACAGAGTGTCATCCAAGTCAGTTGATGTTGCACCATATAAGATATGGACTAATAAGAAATTCTATCTTTCTCATATGAAAGTTTGAGGTTGTCCTACTTATGTGAAGCGGATTCAGTTAGATAAGCTTGAAGCTAAATCTAACAAGTGTTTATTTGTATGATATCCTAAGGAAACTGTAGGATATCAGTTCTACCATGTTTCGAAACAAAAGGTGATTGTTTCAAAACATGTTATCTTTTTAGAGAAAGAGTTTCTTTTAAGAGAAGACAGTGGGAGCAAAATTGAACTTGTAGAAGTTTAAGATATTGAAATAGACGCATATCAACTATCCGAATCCGAGACTATTGTACATAAAGATGAAATAGTAGTTCAACCTTCTGACACACAAGAAGTTTGTAGGTTAGGTAGGATACGTTATGTTCTTGAGAGACATAGATTTCTCATAAGTAAACTTAACGACGTATTACTCATAGAAGGTGATGAGCCTACTACCTATGAAGAGGTTCTGACAAGTTCAAAATTTGACAAATGGCTTCAAGCTATGAAATTTGAAATGGATTCCATATATGAAAACCAAGTATGGAATTTGGTTGACCCATCTGAAGGGATAAAACTTATAGATTGCAAATGGCTTTTCAAGAAGAAAACTAATATAGAGGGTAATGTAGTTACCCATAAAGTTAGGTTTATAGCTAAAGGTTATTGTCAAAGGCAAAGTGTTGACTATAACGAAATGTTTAGCCCAGTAGCTATGCTTAAATCCATTAGGACACTTCTAGTCATTCCCGCTCATTATGATTATGAGATATGACAAATAAATATGAAGATGACTTTCCTTAATGGAAACCAAACCGATGTGTATATGACACAACTTGATGGTTTCATATCCATAAATGGAGAAAAGGTATGCAAGCTTCAAAAATCCATTTATGGATTAAAGCAAGAATCTAGGAGTTGGAATATTCAATTTGATGAGAGAATCAAAGAGTTTGGTTTCTTACAAAATCTAGATGAGCCATGTGTGTATAAGAAGGTTTGTGGGAGTGCAATCATATTCCTTGTACTGTATGTAGATGACATATTGCTAATAGGAAACGATGTCTCTGCTTTACAATCAGTCAAAATTTGGTTACCTAAAACTTCTTAATGAAAGATCTTGGAGCAGCAACTTATATTTTGGGGATAAGGATCTATAAAGATAGATCTAAGAAGTTGCTTGGTCTTTCTCAGTCCATATACATAGACAATATGCTAAAGAGTTTTAGCATGGAGCAGTCTAAGAGAGGTTATCTTCCTATGGTACATGATATTACACTCTCTAAATCTATGTGTCCAAAAACAGAAGATGAGAGGACTCGCATGAGTTTGATTCCTTATGCTTCGGCTATAGGATCAATCATGTACGCAATATTATATGCTAGACTCGATGTATCATATACTATAAGTGTTATGAGCAGAACTAAGGATGTGTTCTTGGTATATCCTTAAGTACTTGAGAAGAACTAAGGATGTGTTCTCAGTATATGGAGAAGGTGATCTTGTGGTAAGCGAGTATACTGATGCCAGTTTTCAATCTAATAGGGATGACTCTAGATCCCAGTTTAGATATATATTCACACTAAATGGTGGTGTAGTCAGTTGGAAAAGTTCCAAACAAGAGACAACTGTAGATTTAACGACAGAGGAGGAGTACATTGCAACTTAAGAAACAACAAAGGAAGTGGTTTAGATCATGAAGTTCATCATAGAACTTGGTGTGGTTCCGAGCATTACTGACCCAGTGCATTTGTATTGTGACAACAACTGGGCTAAACGTAGGAGAAGGAACCTAGATCTCATCAAAAGTCCAAACATGTACTCAGGCGCTACCATTTGATTAGAGAAATCATTGGTAGGAATGATGTCAAGATAAGAGAGTTCCCACCGATCAAAATATAACTGATTCGTTGACTAAGCCTATTTTCCAAAAGAGTTTTGTATCACATGTACATGCCTATGGTATTACATATCAAAGTGATTGGCTGAAGTGCAAGTGGGAGTTTGTTAGAGAAGTGTTCTAAAGGCAATCACCTTTAGCACTTATTGTACAAATCATTTTATGATTAATAAAGACATTTTTCATTATTTTGATGCTTATACATTTAATGATTTGATGTTGATCTTATATTGATTTAATGAAGTCCTTGATACAAAATATAGCAGGGAGGAAATCATGATGAGATCATCATAATGAGATTCCTATCATGTGTAATTATGTTAGTATCTAAACTTTCCCTAGTTATAGGATTAATAAGATGAGATATCATTAATCTGGATAGACTAGCACATGTTATACTCCTTGATTGGATCAAACAATAGATCTTATAAGTTGTAGACATGAGTTGTTTAGAGTTAACATATGGATGCCTATAAAGGGTAGTAAGTACATTGGATTGACCTACTATGAGACAATCACATAGATATTCTATTCCAGTGTTAATGATAGTCTCATCATAGCAATAGTGTAAGTATCCTTTGACTTCAGGTACTTAAGGATATCTCAGATACTTATCCTGTGCTTTGATTCCATTCATCAGTGCCTTTCAAGGGTTACTCATAGGGTGTTGATTAGGTACAACTTGAGGTATTCAGAGGTAATTGAGTAGCTAACAAAGGATTCACCACTCCTGATAGAAGAAGATGATACCCAAGGCCTCTTATCGGGATCATTACTCGGGAGTCTCTAGTCAGAGTAGATATGTGTCATGAAGAGAGTCTTAAATGATACATAGAGTAATGAGATCTTTAGGACAAGATCTAATATCATTTGGACTAAATGTGACATAGTTAGTCTAGCGGGAGTTGACACTTTGACCATACTCTGAACCAAGTGGGCTATAGGTCGTGCAAGGAAGAATTGCATGACAACATTACTTATAGAAGGGTTCATAGTCAAACTACTGACTTTCTGATCATTTGGAGGTTATGACGTGTTGCTAGATACTGCTCTTGACTTACTTGAATTAACTGTTAATTCAGGTGGCCAACATAACCAAGAACCTAATGGGTCATACATATAGGAGATCTGAAGGACAAGTAAAATGGTCTTAAATGGTGGTTCAAGATATGAGAGAGTGTTTCGGGATTATATTGCGATTTGATTGTGGTAGAAAACATTGCATGGAATAGATTAGAAACAAGTACTGTTGGCTGCCAATTTGGCCATTAACTTCACAAACATCTATTAATGCATGTTATTCGTGGTCATTAACTTCTCATAACTTCCATTAATACATGTTATTCATGATCATTAACTTCCTATAACTTCCCATTAATGGTGGGGGTTACGAGAGGCCAAAGAGGACATAAAATAATCATCATTTTCATGCATCTTGTGTAAGACACAAGTGAAAAAGAAAGGTTCTTTCTTATACACACACTCTTTTTCTCTTTAACTCTCATAAGCGTTCTTGTCTTTGCTAGCACAAAGAAAGAATTCTAGCCACCTTTTAGTAGGGTTTCATCCTTCTATCTTCGTGTGGACTTTCATTAGAGAAAGTCTACATTGATCATTGTGGTTTACGACAAATCGACGCAGAAAAGATTAAAGAACGAATTAGATCGCTAGAAAGATATGTAAACATCTTACATTTCATGTTTTTGTTTTCTATATCTATATGCATGAGTAGATCTGGTTTTTGAGGTTCTATTCTATTTTTCATTGCGTATATTTGATATATATTATGTATGAGATGCATTATCAGAACCTTACAATATATTCATATTATGCATGGAGGCTCTAACCTCTCTATTGAAACACAATATTTGTAGGGGTTCACGATATAAACATCACATCCTATGCAAGAAAGTTTCGTTGGTGAACCTATGTTTTCCTTATGATCTCTTCCTATTCTCTAAGGCTGATGAGGTAACTATCAAGCTCCTTATGGATTCTTTGAATCAATCTCTATGTCTGGATTGATGGTTAACTTTAACAAAAGCCATTTTGTTCTCTCTAAAAGTGCGGATTTTATGGAAGGAAGAGTCCTCTCCTTATATGGAATGCAAAGAAAACAAACTCCCTTATGCTATTTAGGCCTACCAATCACCTCTAGAAGGATTCAATTTAGTGAATGTTATCCTCTTATTAAAAGAATTCAGAAGAGTTTGCCCTCTTGGACCAACCAATCCCTATCCTTTGGAGGAAGGCTACAACTAGTAAATTCTGTGTTTAACTCTATGCACTCTATTGGTCCTCAAATATGGTACTTGCAAAGGGAATGATCAAGTCACTAGAAAAGTTAATGTGGAATTTTATATGGGGAGGAGGTGTCCCTATTAAAGGATATGCCAAGGTAAAGTGGAGTGATGTTTGTAGACCTAAATTGGAGGGAGGCCTTGGAGTTATGCCTATTAAATCATCAAATAAAGCCCTATTGATAAAGAAATTGTCAATCCTATAGGGAGATGATACCCTATGAATAAAATGGCTCCATGCTTATGCCCTAAAAGGTCAGAGTATATGGTCTGTTAATCCAAAAACCTCCCACTCTTGGTTTCTGTCACAACTGTTGAAGATAAATGAGCAATTGGTTTCTAAAATTTCATGTCGGGTAGGGGACGGAGTAAGAGTTAGTTTCTGGTATGATGATTAGACAGGACAGGGAGAATTAATCAGGAATCAGGCCGCTATCCAGTCTTTTAGCCACCTTCCCTCTACTGCTAAGGTTAAAGCCTTTATTAAGGAAGGTGAGTGGATGAAATTCCCGAGAGAGATTCAATCCTTAAAACCCAACTACTCTCCTAACTTATTAATTCCTTATAGATATATTTAAAGAAACCACTAGCAAGGACTATTCATAACAAAAAGTTTTAGGGAATTGTTGCAAAGGAGTAATGTAAAAGTGGATTGGTGTGAAGTGGTCTGACATAAGGATTTATTGCCTGGATCTTCTTTCATCTTATGGCTCACTTCTATAAACAAGATCAGTACAATGGATAGGCTTTCTTTCCTAAATTTCTCTGAAATTTGTGTCCTATGTAACTCAAGACAAGAGAATAGGGACCATCTGTTCTTTGAGTGTTCCTTCTCTAGAGAGATTTGGTCTTGGATAAGACAAAAATGTCTAATCTCCCTAAGCTCGTTCCTATTCTCTAAGATACTACAATGGTTCATTAAACTGAAGCCCATTACACATCCTAACTCTATTATCTGTCTAATTTCTTTTGTAACTTACCACTCTCATAGAGCATTACCCAACATGCCCGAGTATATCCGAGTGCATATCCTATGGGAATGACATGTTGGAGCATATCACATTATCTTAATTATGGCATCACATATATCATAAGATTCTTAAATATCAAACTTTCTCATTCCCTTAACAAATATAAACATACATTGTCATTACAATTCATAACTCATGTATATACATTCATAACATATGAGAGTCTACAACTCCATCCAAAGTATGCTACATGAAATGGGATGCTAAATCAAAATATCCTAATTGGACTCATCAGTGTCAGTTGACTTGACCTTTGATCCATATTGTCCCCAAAATGTAGTTACTATATCTCTACTTTATCAACATAGGAGCTATCACTCCTCTAGACCTAAAAAATAATGTTGCAATTTTGATGAATTTGTGAACTCAGTGAGTGAGCCATCATCAATGTGCTCACTTATGTCAGAACATAATAAAAATTATAAAGTACAATTCATCAAACATAACGTATAATATAGTAATTCATACCACATCACATTCTTCAGATTTAGGTAATTCAATATTTCACCTCAATTCAATAATGTTGGATCGGAAAAAGAAAGCATGTCATATTTGGAGAAACTGTAGATTTCAAAACTTTTTAGAAATCTAAATTGCAGTGGAAGCAATATATCCAAATCATCATGCCAATCTATACATGATATGGTATAAAGATAATAATAAACATAAACAAGACAGAAATTATATTACCGACTCCTTCGCTACAGCTTTAACTCCTCGTTGTGCTATCCTATCCTCAACAATATATCCTCTCCTAAGTGATCTATCCTCTTCTTCTTGTTATTGTTTCCTCTTCTCGATACTGTATCCTCGACCAATCCGATCTACCACTTGTTCTTCTTAGACAACTTAGTTAACAAGATCCTTTGGTGGGAAAGGAGAAGAAAACTTTGGAGGAGAATTTTCTTAGAAGAAAGAACACCAAGAATGAGACACTCTTATGCAATTTTTTATTTTTTCATGCAAGATAGGAGAGAGAGTGCTAAAAATGTAAGAATCCCTTCTTGCTCCCTCAGACTTTCGGTTAACATCAAAGGAAAGAAGAGTTTTCCAACCAATGCATCATTTCTTCATTTAATCAATCATAAAGAAGCCATTAAATTAGACTCTTCTCATTTGTCTTTAAGATGACTATATGAAAAG
>JAOSBK010048545.1:0-18158 GCA_027568895.1 Erythroxylum shatona
AGAAAGTCCAAATGTTGAATAAAACTGTAGGCCATCTGTACAAATAAAAAAAAGTGGATGAAAGTGGAAGGAAAAAACCGCATACAAAAAAACTAAAAATGAAAACTTACCCAGGCTCAAGAGAAAACTGTAGGCCGTCTTTGTACACAATAAAACGTGAACGAAAGTAAAAAATAGAAATATTAGACGACACGAAAAAGAAGCAAGAAGGAAAACTGACCAAGAAGGAAAACTGACCGAACTGAGAGAGCAGAGGAAGACAAGGGCGGAGAGTAAAAACAAAGAGAGATAAAGTTTTCCGAAAGAGGACACAACATTCAATGAACAGATATAAGCCGTCAGAAGGGCATGGCTTGCATGTTAGTATATAGATTATTAAAGATTATTATAATAAATAAATGGACGGGCGGGATGGATTGCGTGGTTTTAATAAATAAATGGACGGGCGGGATGGATGTGAAGACACAACATTCAATGAACAAAAAATAAGCTGTCAGAAGATGCGTGGTCGTGTGAGGACACAACATTCAATGAACAAAATAAGTCGTCATATTAAATGGACAGGCGGGATGCATTGCGTGGTCGTCCATCCCAACTCGTCCTTAGTATATATACTTAATAAATAATATGCAATTTCATTCAACTTGAATATTTCAATGATTACAAAAAATATTACTTAGAAAACTAATTTTATTCTAATAATCATCCTTTTGCTACCAATTCAAATTAACATTTAACAAAAACATATGATACTCGTGGATAGGTTCAACCAATTCAAGATATCAGTTAATAAAATTTATAATTAGGATAATAATATGCTCGAAGAAATCAGTTAAATGTTCATTAAATCCCTCCCCATACTTAAAATGTATCATTGCCCTCAATGTACATAATACAAGTAGATATGCAAGTGAGAGGGTTTTTTGATACTTTCCTGATTATGATGATTTCTTAATTTGGATCCATCCAATGTGAGACTATATCCTTGCAAAATATGAAAAAAGGATAAAAAGAAACAAAAAATAACATAACAGAAAATAAAATCCTATACTAACATGAAACCAAAAACAAAATAATATAGAAATTGAATAAAATTAAAACAACTCATAAGTTGCCTCCCATACAGTGCTTCTTAATGTCAGTAGCTCAAAGTGACCTGCACATTTAACATCATCCTAGGTCAATAATTAGCAGCTTACTTCCACCCTTTACACTATAAAGCAGTTTCATAGCCTGTAAACAAGCCACCTGTTGCAAGATAACAATAAGGAAATAATTTATTAAATTAATAAATCCAATTTCAAGCAATAATGCCCTTTTTAATCACAAACTGTTAATAAAAGGGATAATAACAAAACTCCCTGAATCATCAAGTAACTTAAACAGTTTGTTTTCAAGGAAGTGGGAACCCTCTATATACACTTAATTTACTATCATCGCCTCATTAGTAGTTTCCTTACTTGGTTCCGCTAGTTCTTCCTCAACCTCCTCCATCCTCTTGTCTCCTTCTTGGACAAAGACTTCTGGCCCATCTTCTTCAATTCGCTTTTGCCATTTCTCTACTTTCTCTTCTTGGATAGAGATTTCTTCTTCTTCTACATTTGTTGCCTCTTTCATATTTTGGTCCTCCTTGATGAACAACAATATTTACCTCCTTATTTTCTTGGAATGCCTCTTCATCTATAAAACCAACTATCATCTTTTCTTCACTTTGCTGCATTAATAGGTAGAAATAGTGTTCTATGTTATGCTTAAGATATTCAGGTGAAGAAACTCTATCTTAAAATTCATGTATGCTAGCTTTATGTTTAGCAAGGTATTCTATTAATTTAACTCTAAGACTTTCTTCTTCTTCCAGAAGCTCTTTTGGAATGTCCCTTCATTCATGAAGCTAC
Source organism: Erythroxylum shatona (assembly GCA_027568895.1). Taxonomy (NCBI): domain Eukaryota; kingdom Viridiplantae; phylum Streptophyta; class Magnoliopsida; order Malpighiales; family Erythroxylaceae; genus Erythroxylum; species Erythroxylum shatona. The sequence goes on from JAOSBK010048545.1 coordinate 1,896, forward strand.
CTCTTATCTTTTTCTCACTCTCAAATTTGTGTCGGTCATCTTTCATTTTAACAATGAATTTAATTAATTTATCTCTAAGCTTGTTGTGATTCTTCAGAGTGATTGCCATTCCATGTTCTTTAACATGTATTTCAATAGGACAAGGCATACTAGCTCAGATCTTATTAGAAAATATGTTTGCAAATTGGCCCAGCCAATTCACCAAATTTTGTATTTGAGTCCCTTCTTCGTGATGTTTCAAGATTGAATCTTAAATAAAATTAGCCATCATATATTCCAAAGTTGGCTCGTTAATTGAAGGCACTTGGTGTTGTAAGTATCCAACTAAAGCGTAATTGGTCCATCCATAAGCGTAAGAATTACTCCATTTTGAATTGTAGTTGTTCTCATATATTGCAGTATGAGGCTGATAGCACATGTTTGATCGCTCCCATATATGTGTTGGTGCTCGACATTCATGATTATAGTGATAACACCCACTAATGTCGTGACATGGCCTAAACATCAGTTGCGATTTTGAAAATTTGTGAAAGCACCCCTCTCTTCAATATAGTGATGATATAAATCGCGATGACATATTCTGGCATCCACAAAAGTCTTGTCTGCATTATCCTTCCATTATGAGTTTTGGCTATGACAATGAGTCGTAATTCTTAAACCATAAACCCAATATCAAGTAGAGAAATTCAAAAGATAATTAAATTAGTAAGTCACAAATATAATAAGAAACAATAAATTAAATTAAATTAATACAAAAAGTTAAAATAAAAGAAAATATAACAAAAATAAAAGAATATAAAATGAAAATGACTAGAGTAACAGCATTTAAGCTTTCCTAATATCAAAGTCCCTAGCAACGATTCCAAGAACTTGATTGAATAATTTTAGTTAGTCAATATTGTATTAAATGCAAGTGCACGACATAGTAATAATTAGTATCGGTTAGTACAGGTTAGTCCCACAAAGACTATGAATATTAGTAATTATCCTTCCCCTATTATCTAGCCTAAAGATTGATTTTAAATTTTTAATTAAAAGAAACTAAAAATAAGCAAGTAAAAGGAAATAGGTAATGAAATTGAATAGAGAATTCAAAACGCATTAGGAAATTATCGATATAGAGTAATTAGTATTTAGATTTCGAATCCCCCTAAAATTTAACAGATTGACCTTTTATCATGCAATTGTTTTGATGATTTATTAAACCGTGGAGACTCCTATGGTATGCTAATAGCTAACCTTGTGTCTACTAATGAGTAATCCTAAGGTTTCTAACCAAATTACTCAAGTTAAATTTTATAGGATTACATTACTATTTTATGAATCCCTTTATAGGTTTGACCCTAATCTAGAAGATTTTTGTTATCCTATCTCTTAGGTTGCAATCAACTCTTCCCAATTACCATGGATCTATTCAAACCTAGGATTTCTCAATCACTATATATGAATTCAGATTATGGTCTAATAATTTGAATTGCTAGAACATAAATAAAACAGATAATTGGATTGTAACCAATCAATCAAACAATTGCATTAACAAAATAATCAACACATATTAAGGTATTTAAATAGTCATCTAACCTAGATACTATTGAAACAATCATTTACACCTTGGCAAATCTGAAATCATATAGATATATATAGAAAATTGAATCAAAAACAATGAAATAATAATTCTAAATCTCCCTGATTGTTATGTATCGAGTATTCTGGCAATGTAGATGTCTAATCTTGTATTCTAGCAGATCCATCTATAAAATCTACGCTTCTTATAGTCCTTTAACTTAAAATTGCCTCTGTAATCCTCAGAATGTTTCTTATTGCCTCTCTTCTCTATTACCTCTAAAAAGCATCTTTTATTTGGAATTCTACGTTGTTGTATTGTAAAAATGCATGGTCTCGAAGAAATGTATGGTCATGTGCACGCTCGTGCATCCTTTCAGATTATCAAATCTTTACTTTATGTCATATTTTCATCTGAATTCTTCTCCATTAAGTCTATGAAGGCAATTATAATTTGTATACATACTTGAGATGAATTAAGTACCAAATATATATCAAAAGTAATAAATATCAATCAAAAACATGTCAAATATGGGGTAAAAATATGTTCAATTATGCATCTATCAGTTGTTCTCTTCGCTTATGATCTTTTTGGCTATATTGATGGCACTTTCATCTCCCCAAATAATACCATATCTCTAGAATTTGTTAAATGGCATAAACTCGACTGCTTATTTTACTGTTACATCATGGTGTCCTTCTCTAACTCAATCTCCTACCTAGCTATTGGGTGCACCACTGCTCTTGACCTTTGGCTCTTCCTTGAAAGACACTTTCTCTAGTAATCCTCTTCCTAGAATCACTCCTTCGACAGGCACTTCCTTGGTCCTTGATTATCTAAACACTATTTCTATTGTCTCTAAGGAACTCGCAGTTATTGATGACCACTTGTCTGATTACAACCTTGTCTTATTCACCCTGAATGGCCTCCTAACTAAGTATGAGTAGTTTGTCACTGCAATCGAGCACCACGACTCTCTTCTTACCTTCTCAAATCTTCAAGTTGGACTCCTCATCCATGAGGAACATCTTTTAGCTTATCACTCTTTTAGCATTCCCTCCGTTAAAGTGGCTCTTCTAGTTTCTCAATCTAGCAATGACAAAAGTCATCCATTAAGCACCTAGCGTTGACACTCTTCCTCTGGTGGACACAGGTGATTAGGTAGCAGATGTTGTAACTGGAATTGTAACCTTAATAGGTTCTCATCTTATAAACCCTGGTGAGTTGGCCCAAACTCACCTAGCCCGCATCAGTCCATTCCTATACCAAATTATAACCCATCCCAATAATCTTCGTAATGTTTTAGAAGTTCCACCCCTTACTACAAATTTGTTATCTGTTGCTAAATTTGTTATTGATAATTCATGTCTCATTGAATTTAATCCAATTGGTTATGCTGTGAAGGATCTTCAAACTAAGAGAACACTCCTTATAGGTTTCATCCACAATAATGTCTATCCAATGAAGATTCCACTACACTTCGAAAATCCTATTGCTTACATGGTCACTCCATCTTCACTTAATCTTTCGCATCAACTTCTTGGTCATCCATGTCGTCCTACACTTTCTAAATTATCTAGGTCTTTAAATGTTAGTTCAAATTTCATACCTCCTTGTATCTCTTAAGATACACATATGCATATTGAGAATGATAATTGATAAAGGTAATGAAGCATACGAAATCATCTTTAGCATGTATGGATGTTGGACTACATACATCAATATGTATTAGGTCTAGAAGTCATCAGATGCCTTCTTTTGTTGCAAGGAGTCCAGATAGGCCTTACAATTTCTCTTCTAGTGGTCATCCTTGCCACAGTGGAAGCAAGTTCCCTTTGAGGTAGTCTTCTTTGCTTTCTTGACACCTCCTTTAGGCCCTGTAGACTTCTTTTGGCTCTTTTCCGTTGAACCAGAAGAGTCCACTAGTATCACAACCTTGTCCTTGTGGACAGATGGCTCAACTACCTTGAGTATGTTAACTAGCTTGAGAATTATGTTAGATAGATTGTTCATCTGATAGTTAAGCATAAATTGTAAGTACATATTGGTTAAACCAATCAAACTTACCCAAGGAGCCCAGCCGCTCGATGTAGCTATTCATCTTTAGTACGTACTGAATTAAAGATGTCCACTCAACCATCTTGGAGCAGAAGAGCAATCATGAAGTCTCAAATCTTTCGGACCTTGCTTGCTCATCAAAGAGCTCCCTAAGGTGATAGACTATATAATGAGCATCTATAGCCTCATGCCGCTTTTACAACTTCGGTGACAAAGTGGCTAGCATAATACAACTAGCCATCTCACTATCATCGAGATGCTTACTATATTCCCTCTAATCATCATCAGAATTAGGGGGATTAGGAAGTGGTTCTTCCATGACATAATCAAGCTTCTCGGACTTGAGAACTATTCTCAAGTTCCTAAGCCACTCAAGGAAGTTTGTTCCAGTCAACTTGTTAGCTTCTATCAATGATCTTAGATTTACACTAGTACTCATGGTGTTGACTCAGGCAACAGCAACCTTTTGTCAAAGAGAGAAATTAGAATGTACTTTAATGCATGTTTATAAGGACTTTAATAACACGCATAATGACTCCCACTATTTTTCAAGAATTCATAACCCTCAATATAAATCTGAGAGAACTCGTAGAAAAATTATCCTAGTGAGTTGATATCTTATATCCCTAAGAATGACCTTGGGTTTACCTAACAAGCCACCTTAGTTTAACCGATAGGTATCGATCATACCAATTTCATCTCCAATGCAACTATCGAATTTAGTGTTATCAACTATTAATGTGTGCACACTCATTGGGCTATCAACTCATGACACGTGTACATCTAATGTACACTACCCAATTTCACCTCTATCCACATTGATCTTAGGTTTGCCGAACAATCCAACGCTTCTAGTTAAAACTGACATGTTTATTTGAAAATTCTATTTCCATGGTTCAAATATATCTGTGTAGAGCATGCTTGAGTTTGATCAATAACCCTAACTTTAAAAGGACTCTATTTCTCGCCATATTAAAGGAAGGCATTAGTTTTAATATTTTAAGTGAGGGGTTTGACTAAGGTGTAACACCCCAGAACCATAAAGTTTATACCCGAACATCCATAGGCATTCAAGTACATAACCTATGATAATGGTATGTTAGAGCAAAAATAAATCTAACTTACACATGGCGTTTTAATTAAAAGTCATAAAAATTTAAAGCCTTTCATTGCATTCATTCACAAAAGCTTACACTGAATTTTTTACAAACTTTATACAAGTTCTAGATAAAAACTACATAATACAATTTACTACTCTTCTGATGTCAACTGATAGACCTTTAAGCCATAACTAGTCCAAAATGTTCCTCTAATCCAGATTAAGATATTAGGTCTCTTGTCTCATACCTGAAAAGCCACGTTGTAATTTTTATGAGTTTTGCGAACTCAATGAGCTAACCATCATAGATGATTTCACCCAAGTTATATACACAAATCATATAATTCAAAAATATTCATTCAGAACATGTAAATTCTAAATACCCAAATTAACATGGCATAACATATAATCACACAGTTCATATAGTCAAATTGTTCATATCAATCTATCATTCATTACAGCTTTGTAAATCATTCAATGAATTTCAATCATATATGTATGCTATATTTATGAGACTCATATTTGTTCTTATTATTGTGACCAAGTGCCTATCACATCCTTATACAAATACTGGCCTATAAGGCTCAGTCAGAATAGAATCACAAAGCACAGCTCTACGTGCAAAATCAGAAATCACGGAGCAAAGCTCTACATGCAAGCACTTTCATACTAGCTACTAAAGTCACAATGCCTTTATTTGATTATGCGTTTTATGAAATGCATCAATTAAAGAATATGCCATAGACAACAGTCACATACGATGCACAGTCAGAAATCTCATAGTCATCAGACCTAAGTCTAACATTCAACTTACGTTGAGAATTCAAATCTCATTCAAAATTCAAATGCATATAGAACACTTCCAATACATTCCCAAATATTAAAATCCTCAGACTTTAAGACCGGAATACATAAATAAATCACAAACATTTAATATTTGGAAATTAAACAAATATAATCAATCCTAGGAAAATCATTTAGGTTGACTCATAGTACATTCCAATATGATATTGCCTGGATGGTCTAGTAATGTCTGACTATCATCTAATGTGCTCCTCTATATCATACAAAATACATTTACAAATATTACACTTTTGCATAAATCTATAGATATTTCCTTATGCACATCTATGTATATAAAAAATGCACAATGCATATTCAAATATCATGGGTGTGAGATCTTAACTCATTCCCATTTGATTCAGATTTTTTTAACAACATGCTTTTTGGTCAACTTGCATCATCATTTTGATAATGTAAATGACATAAGTAGGTAATACTTTCTTCCAATCAATTGTTCTCCAATTTTTTATCTTTCTAATGATACAAAGATCATTCAATTTGATTCAGTATTTCCAAAGTTATGCTCAATTTACTTTGGATTGTTCTTAAAACATAATTGTACTCTATATTCAAATTCAAGTTAGATTTTGCAACTCTTATTGATAGAATTAAAATTCGATCTCTTTAGAACATTTGTATCCCTACGGCTTTAGTTCATTTAAAATCAAGAGTCATTCCATTTGGAAACCTATTGATTCAAATATTCTCAAAATACCAAAGTATGTTCAATAAAATCATTCCAGTTATCATACTTCAATATAGTCAACATTTTCATCTTAAATTCATTAATCAATCCATTTCAAATGGCTATCATTTCCGGTGGAGATGAATATCAATATCCTATAGGGTTCAAGAATTAGTTCATTTGGACATTGGGTGAAGAAGTTATAGCAAACATACCGAAGGATGTTCAAAAAAATAACTTCCAAAAAAACAATTCGAAGTCGCGATAGTGCGTTTGCACGATCGCTAGTTTCACCTCAGGGTCGCAATCATGCAACTGCACGATCTTGAGGTCACCAACTCGCCTGTGAAGTCATGATCGTGCTTAAACACAACCACGAGATCACACCTTGAGTCACGATCGCAACTTCAGACATCCAAAAATAGTTCATTTCTTTCCCTCATCTTATGATTGCAACCATTAATAGCAAAGTCGCGATCGTGGTTCCTCTTCTTCTTCATCAGTTATTACTTTTCTTCTTCTCCTTCCATTTTTATTTTATTTCCATTTTTACACACTTCTGAATCATCTATACTGCATTTCTAACTCCAATACAAACTCTAAACAAATTAGATTCAAACTTACTATTCAAACACCAAAAATCTGAAACTTTATATTCACTTCCTATCTCTACTGTAATTTTCCAGAATTTTACTCTTACCTCAGTCTTCTTCAATCATCACAAATAACACTTAAAATAATTTTTTAAACTAAAATTTTATCTCATCAATACAAAACAATTCAAAAACTCCAGAATAAACACAAACATAAAAATCTCATTCTCATATTTGCAAATTCCAACTTCTGCATTTTGTTTCTCGTACTACTTCCATCTAATGCATTTTTCTCCATTTTTTTCTAACTCTTTCATTTCATCATAAAAACTTATCAATTCATCAATTCTATACTACGACCTCACCAAAACTTCATTTCATATCAGTAAACTCATTTAGATTCATTTCCACAAATTCATGCATGAACAGTAAAATCAACATATTCGGATTCTTCTAAACCAAAACAGAGTTTTAATTTCTACATAAACTTTTTAGCACTTTTGTATATTCAAAACAAAACCTATTTCATATTCCTATTTCACAAATCATTCATCTGATTCATTCATCACCGAATTACAGTCCTTAAACACTCATGCATAAATTCATATGCAGACTCAACAACTGTAAAACATCATCAAATTCACATACTTGATCCAGCAATTAATTCCTGGAATAAGAGGGAATCAAGTGTACAGAAAGCATAACAATTCGCTATTCAGTACTGAGTATTTCTTCACAGTGAAGAACACTAGCTACAGTTAACTTTCTTTACTCAAAACATCAAAATAAGTGTATGCGTTGCATGTCTTTCACGTGTCACTATTTATGTAAGCCAATTGTCGCTAACTTATTCAGTCTACGTGTCACAATATTAGTGGACCATTATTTCTAGTCCAAAAATACTCCAAATTTCAAATTTTTCCTAAAATTCACCAAAAAATTTCGAAATAATCATAATATGCTCCAAATAAATTTTCACCACAAATAATTCACAATTCACATCTTAATCACATTTGTAACTCAATTAAACCCAAAAAAGTCAATGAATGCATGTACAATCATATTCATATGCAATAATCAAAATTCTCATGCATGTGCAAAAATATGTAAAGCATGATATGTATTTACTAGGTTCTCATTAATTTCTTATAATTCACTATTCTCGCCTTAACATGAGTAACAGGATGTTGCGATTCTCCCATCCCGAAAAAAATTTTGTCCTCGAAATTCTTATCTGAGTGATCAAATAGGTAGGGGTACTAATTCCTCATATGTTATTATGTCTCCCATTTGGCTTCTTCACTCGAATGATTCTTCCAAAGGACTTTCACTAACGAGATCACTCATTTCCTCAATTGCTTCTTTTCATAGCCAATTATCTTAACTAGTTCTTCAATATAACTTAGATTACTAGAGACTTCAATCTCCTGAGTCAATATCATATGAGTTGGATCCAACCGATATCACCTAAACATACTCACATGAAACACATTATGTATCTTAGCCATTTCAGAAGGTAAAGCTAACTTGTAAGTCAATGGTCCAATTCTTTCGATCATCTCATATGGCTAATATACCTCGGACTTAGCTTAGCCTTCTTGCCAAACCTCAGTACATCACACCAAGGTGATACTCTCAAAAATACTTTATCTCCCACCTAATACTCCATATCTCTCCTATGCTGATCCAGGTAGCTTTTATGTCTGTCTTATGCAACTTTAATTCTATTATGGATCAATTTTACCTTATCAACAGTTTCTTGAATCAATTCTGGGCCTTCGACAATCCTTAGACCCTCTTCATCCCAACATAAAGATGAATGAAACTTTCTGCCTTACAACGCCTTATATGGAGCCATACCGATACTGCTGTGATACTGATTATTATAGGTGAATTCAATTAAAGCTACATATTGGTCTGATGGTCCTTGAAACTCCAGAACATAAGCTCTGAGCATATGCTCAACAGTCTTGATCATCCTCTCACTCTGACCATCTGTCTAGGAAAGAAATGTTGTGCTAAAATTTAGCTTTGTACTTAAGTTGTCTGTAAGCTACCCCAAAGTCTTGAAGTAAATTTGGGATCCCTGTCCGATACAATAGACATTGGAATCCGATGTAATCTCACAACTTAATTCACGTATCATCAAGCTAATTGATCTAGTGAAAAATTTTCTCTCATAGACAAGAAATGAGCCAATTTAGTCAGTCTATCCATAATGACCCAAATAGCATCATGTTGCCTTGGAGTCCTCAGTAAACCCATAACAAAATCCATAGTGATTCGTTCCTATTTTCACTCCGAAATAGGCAATGAATATAATTTTCCAATTGGAGCTTAGTGCTCATCCTTAACCTACTGGCAAATTATACACTTAGAAACAAACTCTGCTACTCGCTTTTTCATTCCTAACCACCAGTAATGTTGGTTCAGCATGTTATCATATTGGTAGTACCAGGATGCATAATATAAGCAACTACATGAGCTTCCTCTAAAATCTCTTTCCTCAAATTATCAACATTAGGCACACATAATCTTTGCTTTGACCACAATGTATCATTTCTAACTTCAAATTCAGAATCCAACTTCACTTTCAACTTCTCACCTAACTTCACTGAGTTTAGATCTATTCTGAGCCTCTTTGATTTTGTCAAGCAATACTAGTCTCAACTTCAATGTAGCTATCAATCATCATTCTGCCAGATATTCAATTCAATGTTTATTGCTCTCAAAGGAACTAGGTTTGTTAACCTCGATAACTATATTTATGCCACACTGCTATTAGACTTCTGGCTTAACGCATCAGCTACCACATTAGCTTTGCCAGGATGATACTCAATTGTGCATTCATAATCTTTCAACAATTCAATCCACCGCCTCTATCTCATAGTTAACTCTTTCTAACTCAACAGATATTTTAAACTTTTGTGATCAGTAAATACCTTAAAAGTTTCACCATACAGGTAGTGCCTCAAATCTTCAAGGCAAATACTACTGCAGCAAGTTCTAGATCATGTGCCAAATAATTAAACTCATGAGATTTCAACTGTCTCGATGCATATGATATTACTTTACCATGCTACATTAGTACACTTCTTAAACCCTTGTATGAAGCATCACTATACACAACTTAACCTCCAGAGCCTAATGAAATAGCTAACACCAGTGCTGTAGTTAATCGATGCTTTAGGTCCTTAAAACTCCTCTGACACTCATCATTTCATCTTAATCGAACATTCTTTCTCACTGTCAAAAGGGATGAGATTAGTGAAAACCCCTTGACAAACCTTTTGTAATAGCCAACTAAACCAAGGAAACTATGGATCTTAGACACATTCCTCGAAGCCTCCCACTTCATCAATTCTTCTACTTTCTTTAGGTTAACCTGAATGCTCTATCCAGACACATGTGACCCAGAAATAATACTTGATCTAGCCAAAATTCACACTTACTGAACTTGGAATATAAATGTTTCTCCCTCATTATTTGGAGAACAAATCTTAGATGCGCATAATGATCTTCTCTACACTTCGAGTACACCAAAATGTCATCAACAAATAAAATTACAAAACGATCCAAATAAGGTTGAAATACCTTATTCATTAAGGTCATAAAAGCTACCAAGGCATTAGTCAATCCAAATGGTATCACCAAAAACTTGAAATGCTTATATCTTATTCTAAATGCACTCTTCGGTACATCTGCCTCAGCTATTTTCAACTGATAATATCCTGATCTCAAGTCTAGCTTTGTGAATATCAAACCTCCCTTGCTTCAGGTTTAAAAATTCTTTCATCTTTCGATCTGTATAAATCTTCGGCATATATTTCTCTCAGAATACCCTCAAAAAATCTTCCCAAGTCAAACTACAAGGTCTGGTGGTATTATTTGGTACAGTCTTCCACCACTGATATACGGGACCTTAAAGTAATGAGACCATATAATCAAATCTTTCATCCTTGTCACAGTCCATCTGGTCAAATACTCTTTCCATTCTTTTTAACCACCCTTCTACCTCAACTGGGATTGTACTTACGTGGAAGTCCACAGCCCCCTGCTTTCTCAATTTATTATATCTTCTTTCTCACCTCATAGGAATTCTCGGAGGCATTTGAGCAAACTCAGGTACAGGAGACTCTACATTAGCCCCTACAAACTCCATGTCGGCTGACTCTCTAATTTGATCTCCTATGGAGGGTGACCTATAACAAATAAAAGTTATGATCACTTTCTAACTCTCTCACTATTGATCATATTATGTCCCTAAAGATGCCAAACCATGCTCTGATACCAAAAATGTAACACCCCACAACCATAAAGTATATACCCAAATATCCATGGACATTCAAGTAGATAACCTATGATAATGATATGTTAAAGCCACATTGCAATTTTTATGAGTTTTGCGAACTCAATAAGCAAACCACCATAGATGATTTCACTCTAGTCATATACACATATCAATATTTCACAAATATTTATTCAAAACATGAAAATTCTAAATACATTAACATGGCATAACATATAATCACATAGTTCATATAGGCAAATTGTTTATATCAATCTATCATTCATTACAGCTTTGCAAATCATTCAATGAATTTTTTTCATATATGTATGCTATATATATGAGACTCGTATTCGTTCTTATTGTTGTGACCAAGTGCCTATCACATCGTTATACAAATACTGGCCCATAGGGCTCAGTCAGAATAAAATCACAGAGCATAGCTTTACATGTAAAATTAGAAATTACAGAGTAAAGCTCTATGTGCAAGCACTTTCATACTGGCTACTCCAGTCACAACGTCTTTATCTGAGCATGTATTTTATGAAATGCATCAAATAAAGAATATGCAATGGATAACAATCACATATGATGCACAGTCAGAAATCTCATAGTTATCGGACCTAAGTTTGGCATTCAACTTACATTGACAATTCAAATATCATTCAAAATTAAAATACATATAGAACACTTCCAATACATTCTCAAATATTAAACTTCTCAGACTTTAAGTCTAGAATCCATAAATAAGTCACAAACATTTAATATTTGGAAATTAAACAAATAGAATCAATCCTAGGAAAATCATTTAGATTGACTCACAATACGCTACACTTAAACTAATTCTTTTAACTAAATTTTTAGCTCATCAGTGCAAAACAATTCAAAAAATCCAGATTAAATGCAAACATAAAAATCCCATTCTCATATTTGCAAATTCCAACTTCCCATTTTATTTCTCTTACTACTTCCATCTAATGAATTTTCTCCATTTTTATCCTAACTCTTTCATTTCATATAACAATTTATCAATTCATCAACTCAATATTACGACCTCACCAAAACTTCATTTCATATCAATAAACTCATTTAGATTCATTTCCACAAATTCATGCATAAACAGTAAAATCATCATATTTGGATTCATCTAAAACAAAACATAGTTTTTATTTCTATATCAACTTTCTAGCACTTTTGCATATTCAAAACAGAACCTATTTCATATTCCTATTTCACAAATCATTCATCTGATTCATTCATCATCGAACTACACTCCTCAAACACTCATGAATAAAATCATATGCAAACTCAACAATAGTAAAATATCATCAAATTCACTTACTTGATCCAGTAATTAATTCCTACAATAAAAGGGAATCATGTGTACAAAAAGCATAACAATTCACTATTCAATACTGAGTGTTTCTTCACAGTGAAGAACACTAGCTACAGGAAACTTCCCTTACTCAAAACATTAGAATATGTGTATGTGTTGCATGTCTTTCACGTGTCACTATTAACGTGAGCCAATTCTCACTAACTTATTCAGTCTATATGTCACAATATAAGTGATCCATTACTTCTAGTCCAAAAATACTCTAAATTCTAAAAATTTCCTAAAATTTACCAAAAATTCCAAAATAATCAAAACATGCTTCAAATAAATTTTCACCACAAATAATCTACAATTCACATCTTAATCGCATTTGTAACTCAATTAAACCCGAAAAATTTCAATGAATGCATGTACAATCATATTCATGTGCAATAATCAAAATTCTCATGTATGTGAAAAATGTGCAAAGCATGATATGTATTTACTAGTTTCTCTTTAATTTCTAATAATTTACTATTCTTGCCTTGACATAAGTAACAGGATGTTACATAAGGTCTCATCTAACTTTGAAGGTCTTAGACATATAACTCATACATACATATATATATACACACACATATAGTTATTATAACTACATGGCATTCTCCTAACCATGCATTCTCTAATGCATATATGTAAACACATCATTTTAGTTATAATTTCTTATGGATCTTAACATGAAAGGCTCAATCCAACACTTGGATCTAAGCCCCATCTAACACTTAGATTTACTCTCTTCCTTTTACTAACTTGGCTAAAATTACTATTGTATGTTATTTCATTTCGATTTAATATTAATATAATTAGCATGAATGCCTAATTTCAGAAATTATTTCATAATTAATTTACCTTAAAATAATTATTTGATGTCCAAAATTAAACAACTTCAATTTTTGTCACACATGCTAATTTTTCTAATCTTACTAGAAAATCCATTACTCTACTAAAATTGATTAACAATTAATTTCTATATTTCCCAAAATTTCCATAACATCAAATCATCATTCCAATCATCTCTAGGTCATTTCATGATGAACGAAATAATTTAGGAATCACCCAAAAATTATTATGATTACCAAAATACCAATAAGACACCAAAAATGACAAATATGAATTCTAAAATTTTTCTGGAAATTAAATTTCAAGAAAAATCATTTACGCATGCATCAAACATCAAATTAAAACATGTTTATCACATAAAAATATTTTTAAGGTTCTGAAATGTAAACATATAAAAACATCAAACAAAACAGATTCTACAATTTTTGAAAAACTGTCCAGATCTAAAAAATTGTTTGATAAAATTATTAAAACATTTTTAATAATTCTACAAAAATTACAGAGACATAAACACATCCCAAATATGTTCACATAACTTTCATATAATCAAATTCCACTAAAATCATATGTAACCTCATAAGTTTAGCCAATAGACATCACATGCCTAGAGAAAGACAAATTTCTTCCCCGTTCTTGTACATTTGAAATTAAATATTTTAATCACATTAAAAATATTTTCAATTAGACTGAATCATTCACTTACATCTTTTTAACAGATTAGTGAAAGAAAATTGCAAAAACCATTTTTCTATAGTTCATTTTGAACAAAACATTACAGGATCCTAAGCTGTCACAACCATGAAAACAATTTTCAAATGTCATGTATGCTACATCTAACAAGGCACAAGATGACTCTAATACCACTGTAAGGTTTCGATCATGCATCTCATACAAAATATATATCAAATATACATAGCGTAAAATAAAACAGAACCTCAAAACTAGATCTACTCATGCACATACATATAGAAAACAAAAACATGAAATTAAGATGTTTACATCCCTTTCCGACAATCTCCTTTGTTTTTTAATCTTCTCCATGTTGGGATGTCGTAAACCACAATGATCAATGCAGACCATCTCTAACGATAGTTCACACAAAGATAGAAGGATGAAACCTCAATAGGAGATGGCTGGAATTCTTTCTTTGTGACCTCACTAGGAGATTACTAGAATTCTTTCTTTATGCTAATAAAGACAAGAACTCTTGTGAGAATTGGAGAAAAAAAGAGTGTGTGTGTGTTCGTGTGTGTGTGTAAGGAAGAACCTTTCATTTTCTTACTTGTGTCTTACACAAGATGCATGAAAATCATCTCTATTTTCTGAACCATTTGGCCTTCCATAACCCCCATCACTAATGGAGAGTTATGGGAAGTTAATGTTCATAAATAACATGCATTAATGGAAGTTATGGAAATTTAATGACCATGCATAACATGCATTAATGGAAGTTTTGGGAAGTTAATGACCAAATCGGTAGCTAACAACACTTGTTCCTAATTTATTCCATGCAACGTTTTCTACCACGATCATATCGTGATACAATCCCGAAATACTCTTTCATATCTTAAATCACCATTCAAGAACATTTTACTCATCCTTCAGATCTCCTATGTGTGTGAGCCATTAGGTTCCCAGTTATGTTGACCACTTGAATTAACACTTAAGTAAGTCAAGAGCGAAATCTAGCAATACGTCATGACCCCCAATTGACTGAAAAGTTAATGATTTGACTAGGAACCCTTCCATATTTATTGTTACCATGTGGTTCATCCTTTTACCATCTATACCTCACTTGGTTTAGAGTATGATCAAAGTGTTAACTCCTACTAGATTGACTACATCACATCTAGTCCAAATGATATTAGATCTTGTCCCGAGGATCTCATTTCTCTATGTATCATTGAAAACTCTCTTTATGAAGCATATATGATCTTGCCGGAGACTCCCAAGTAATAACCCCGATAAGAGGCCGTGGGTATCATCTCGTTCTATTAGGAGTGGTGAATCCTTTATTGGCTACTCAATCACCTCCGAATATCTCAAGCTATACCCAATCACTACCCTATGAGTAACCCCTTGAAAGGCACCAATGAATGGAGCTAAAGAACAGGATCAGTACTCGAGATATCCTTGAGCACCTAAAGTCAAAAGATATTTGCACCATTGTTATGTTGAGACTATCATTGAGATTGGAATAAAATATTCATATGATTATCTCGTACTAGGTCAATCCAATGTACTTACTACCCTTAGTAAGTACCCACATATTAACTCTGAACATCTCATATCTACAACTTATGAGATCTATTGCTTGATCTAATCAAGGAGTATAACATGTGTTAGTCTACTCAAATTAATGATATCCTATCTCATTAATCCTATGACTAGGAAAAGTTTAGATACTAATATAATTACACATAATAGGAATCTCATTATCATGATCTCATCATGATTTCCTCCATGCTATGTTTTGTATCATAGACTTCATTAAATTAATTAAGATCAACATCAAATCCATACACGTATGAACATCGAAATAATGAAAAATATATTAATCATAAAATGACTCGTACAATAAGTGCTAAAGGCATATTTGGTTCATAGGAAAAGGAATTCTATTTCTGGTATATTCTTAAAATTTAAATACTTCTTTTGTTTGATTAGACAAAAATATCAAAATACCTTCCTCAATTTTTAGGAATAGCTAAAGATCATCAAAAGGTGTCTTTAACTATTCCAAGAATAGAGTTATTTCTTTTTATCCTAATAATAATAATAATAATAATAATAATAATAACAACAACAACGATAACTACAACGACAACGACAACAACAACAATAAAATTAATAATAATAATAATAATAATAATAATAATAATAATAATAATAATAATAATAATAATAATAATAATAAT
>JAOSBK010048632.1:0-18145 GCA_027568895.1 Erythroxylum shatona
CATATATGCTAACATGATGCATGAGCAAGAAAATGTATTGTCTTAACTTCTCTTTAAGCTCATAAATACTAAAAGTTTGGGTCCTAACCCTTAATATGGGGACGGGATGTTACATCTTATCTTTTGATGTTAGTTTTATCTTTTGATGTTAATGAAATATGAATTGTGTATGGATGATATTGAGTTGAAATTAGGTATACTTGAAGAAGTTATCAATTTGAGATGATGAATTTTGAACAAAAATTAATGATATATATATAAGTGAGATATTATGGAAAAGAAAGATAGCATTTTTGTGAATGATGAGAATTAGTTGGAAGTGATGAGTCAAATGAGTAGAGATTAGATAGTTTAATGAAGTAAAGTTGGTAGTTGAATGGTTATGCTCATGACTTTCCAAGTTATACATTGAAATTTCAAGTTCTTCATAAGGGTAAAATTTGTGTTCTTACTTCAGGGGAAAATCTGGAATAATCTAGCTTTCTAGCTTTCTAGTGGTATAAAGTATGAAATTTTTGGATATCGGATTTGAGAGATATGATCGTTATAAGTTAGTGATGTTACATAGGATGTATATACGGGACAACTTCGATCGTGCTCGAACTAGGCACTCTCGCACCGCACCTTCATCCTCGCAATCGCACCCGAAAGGTTTTCTAGCTTTAAACATATTTGACTCTTTTAGACATAACTTTATCATCCGACCTCCAAATGAGATGATTTTTAAACCAATAGATTTGTAACACATTTCTCTATCTCTTCATATAAATTGATATCCTTTAGTGTTGATTTTAAAAAGATGGATGGAAAGAAAGTGAGGGAATCGGTTGGAAAAGCATAAATTGAATATTTTACTGAACATACTTCTATATTTTAATCATATCTTGATATGTAGAGCTTTGAATAAGACGATTCTTGTTTTAGAATAAACTATAAACATAGAGCTACGATTTTCTATAGAAGTCATTTTGAATTTCCACTATCTGACTTGTGTGGACTACGAAACCGGGCCTAACACTTATGGTATTAAATCAAGAAGATGAATTGTTGATGATTAAGGGGATTCCATTGAAATATGCTCACCTTTTATTATTCCGAATAGTTGGGATCTAGAAATGGGGTCCACCATGGTATGTTATCAGAGTGCCTAAGTTTAGTATCTTACATGGGCATTTTTGGAAATATGTATCAAGTTATATGCACTCTTGACTGACATGTCTTAGCATGCAGCAGCAACTGATCCTTATTCTAAGTCGCATGTGTATGCATCACATGCATGAGTAATTGTTAAGAGTTTGAGATGAGAGAATTAGTGAGAAAAATGATACTCTTTGATGATATGGGAAAATGAAAGTTGTGGATAAATACAAATGAGAATTAGTACATAGGTAAATATGACAGATAATTATTCAATGTATTTGTATTAGGGGATGCATTATTAAATATGACATCAGTACTGTACTGTAGTGATATATCCTCGAATGTAAAATAGATGAAAATATATTGTCATAGATTGATTGAGGAATAGGGATATGGTAGAAATGACAAGATTTAAAGTGTATAAGTAAAGTTGGATGAAAGCAAAAATTTACTATGATCTTATGATAATGAACTTAGAAATGAAATGGTTGTTTGATTAATATGACAAGAGTTATGATCCACCATAAGAATGTGTTAATAGAATTGATATCAGAATTTCATGATGATTATACATCTATAATTCTGAATTGATTGAGAATATACATATGAGAGATGAAATAAATGACAATAAGAAGATGAGATAGAAATGAGATAAAAAAAGAGATGATGAATCAATTGAGAAGATTTAAGGCACCCGATATGTTAGTTGAATTTTTATGGCCTTGTAAGAAACAATAGAAATTGATCTTCTTGAGGTAATAAGAATGTCTGATAAATAATGATGGAAACAATGGATCGATAAAGGTTACATGAATAATATAGATGATAGAAGTAAGAAATCTTCTTTCGAAGAAGAATTTCACAAAATTGGATTAAATAGACTAGATAGTTTACATTAAGAATGATCAATGAAAGAACAAATCAGAAATGAATCTGTAATGAATCAAAAGTGAATATTGGAGTACTAATCCTCAAGGAGCCTCAAGTATAAGATGTAGAATATGCTACCAAGAGTGTATACATTTTGTTGATGTAAAGTATCTAACTAAGTGAATGGATTCTTGAATTTGAGGTGACATTACAAATCAAATCTGATGAATGTGTTACCAACCTTGGAAGTTTATATTGCAATTAAATTGAAATGTGTGGAGAAACTATAACGAATAAGTATGGTTATCATCGTGATATCATTAGAAAACTGTATGAGGTGTTATTTGGTAAAGAGAGTCATTCGCCTTTACATTGAAATGAAGAGGGCTTAAAAATAGATAAAGGCCATAATCGATTCGAGATACTATTGATTAGTGAAATTGATCTGTGTCAAGAACTAAGTGATTCAAGAAAGACAAATGAAATTGGTGGATCAACATCAAAGTTATTAAGAACATAAGACTAGTAACTTATGAGTTGTGTTATAAAAAAAAAGATATCTAAGATTTATAATGTGTGTTATGTGAGTATGCTAAGAAATAATGATATGATCTAATAAAAAGGTGTTGTCGGCTTGCGAAGTGAAAATTTTGAGTAACCTGAATTATATTGAGGAAATAGTTAAGATAGTGTGATTTCTAAAGAAATAATTAAAGGATTGATTGATTACATTGACTATGATCAATAGAGAGAAATTATTCAAGTGATGAAGTTAAACGGGAAATGGAGGAGTATACAAGGAAACAATACCCCTACCTTCCTGATCAATCAAATAAGAATTTCGATGATGAAATTTCTTTTAAGAGGGGGAGAAATGTTGGCCCCTGAATTTTTCTTATTATATTAAGCATGGTTTAAATAATTTTGAGGTCTTGATAGATGAATTTTTGGAGTTAATTAGCATATTAATGTTAGTAGGATTTATTTCATGGGGCAATTGAATTAAAAGTGTAAGAATGCATTATGGGCATTTTTGGTATGTCACTTAAGCATTTAACATCATAAGGATTAAATGAAGGGAAAAATGGACATTTTAGACTCATTAAGAATATAAGTGGAAGAAGAAATGTTGTCTTGCATTTTAAAGAAGGAAGAAAACGTGAATTAAGGGAGAGAAGAGAGAAATATGAAAACAAAGAGAGAAATAAGAGAGTTTTGGTGGTTGAGAGAAAAGAAGAGAGTTGAGCTAGGGTTCTATCTTTCTTAGTTTTAAGAGAGATTTTGAGGTTTCTCAAGAAGAGAAAAAGAAAGAGAAAGAGACGAGCTTCCATTTGAGCTAATAATCTCAGTATTTGGTGAAGACTCAAGGTAAGCTCATTTTCAATCATTTAGATTTTTGGAAGGGTTTTGGTAAGTTTTCTAGAATTGATTTTAGTGAATGTATTTCCTTGAGTCCTCAAATTGGAGTTCCTATTGAATTGGGAATTTTGTCAATATTAAGGGAATCAAGAGAGGCAAGAGGAGTAAAAAGGAGAGGCAATTTAAGCAAGTCTTTAAGCAAAGAATTCAATGTGGGACATTTTTATAATTGAGTAAATAAGCTATTAATGTTTCTTTCAAGAAAAGGAAATAAATGTTTTCAACTACACAGTAAATGTGCATTTATTGTTTTTTAAATGCTTTGAGAAAGTGCTACATGTTTGTATTTGAATTGTGTTATTGATTTATGAAATGAACGATGGAAATGATTTTGAAAGAATATGAAAATGATTTTTGAAAAGATATTATGGTTATGAAATCAAGTTTCAGAAAAGTGTCATTTTGGGCAACAAGTTTACAAGTTACAAAATGTATGATTATGTAGGTTTATGGTCCCCTAAGTTATGTCAAGTACACTTCGACTAAAGGCTTCTCTTGCCTACCGACTAGTGACATAAAGCTCCTTCACGGACTCCCTTAAGTTCATGACTATGCAAGACCATTAAGTCAGATTGCGATAGTACGTTACGTTCACAACTACATAGGACCATTATGTAGAAATGTGTAGTATGATCTGTTTTGGACCTATCTAAACCATTTTGATGTGCTTATGTGTTGACAAATTGGCTGAATGCATAAATTATGTTGCTTATGAATTGTTTGATGAATGAGAATTTGGAAAATATGTGATTTATGATTCAATGTAAATTTTTATAATGGAAATAAATATTTCAATGGTTTTGCTTGTTACTGGTTATAAAATTGTTACCCACGAGCTTTTTAAGCTCACCCCCATTCCTTTCCATATTCAGGTGATGAGCAAGAGATCGAGTGATCAAGAGTATAAGGGCATTACTCCAAATCTGTATATTTTGGATTTTAAGTTATTTTTGTAAAACACAAGGTTTTAGCCACATTTTAAGTATTATTTGATCAAGTATCTTTGGTATTTTGGGATTTTGCGAAATGATGTATTGTGGCTTGAAGTGCCTATTAAGGCTTTGTAAAACTCTTATCTTTTGATATTAATGAAATATGAATTGTGTATGGATGATGTTAAGTTGAAATTAGGTATACTTGAAGAAACTATCAATTTGAGATGATGAATTTTGAACATAAATTGATGATAGATATAAGTAAGATGTTATAGAAAAGAAAGATAGGATTTTGTGAATGATGAGAATTAGCTATAAGTGATGAGTCAAATAAGTAGAGATTAGATAGTTTAATGAAG
Source organism: Erythroxylum shatona (assembly GCA_027568895.1). Taxonomy (NCBI): domain Eukaryota; kingdom Viridiplantae; phylum Streptophyta; class Magnoliopsida; order Malpighiales; family Erythroxylaceae; genus Erythroxylum; species Erythroxylum shatona. The sequence goes on from JAOSBK010048632.1 coordinate 4,724, forward strand.
TAAAGTTGGTAGTTGAATGGTTATGCTCATGACTTTCCAAGTTGTACATTGAAATTTCAAGCTTTTCATAAGGGTAAAATTTGTGTTCTGACTTTAGGGGAAAATCTTGTTTGATCTAGGCTGAATTAGATAAAGGTGTCTTCTTGAAAGTTGTAACTTATCTTTCTAGCTTTCCAACAGTATAAAGTATAAAATTTTTGGATATTGGAGTTAAGAGATATGATATTATAAGTTAGTGATGTTGCATAGGATGTATATAAGGGACAACTTTAGTCGACTCGCACTAGGCACCCTCGCGATCGCACCTTCATCCTCCCGATCACACCTTTATTCCTCGCGATCGCATCCGAAGTGTTTTCTAGCTCTAAACATGTTTGACTCATTTGGTCATAACTTTGTCATCTGACCTCGAAATGAGGTGATTTTTGAACCAATAGATTCCTAACACATTTCTCTATCTCTCCACAAACATTGATAGCTTTTGGTGTTGATTTGGAAATGATAGATGGAAAGAAAGTGAGGTAATAGGTTGGAAGAGCATGAATTGATTATTTTACTAAACATACTTCGATATTTTAATCATATCTTGATTTGTAGAGCTTTGAATGAGATAATTCTTATTTTAAAATAAACTAGAAACATAGAGCTACAATTTTTCTAGAGAAGTCTCTTTGAATTTCCATTGTCTGACTAGTGTGGACATCAGAATCGGGGCCCAACACTTATAGTATCAGAGTAAGAAGATGAATTGTTAATGGTTAAGGAGATTCTATTAAAATACCTCACGTTTTATGATTCTAGATAGTTGAGCTCTTGAAATAGGGTCCAACATTCACTATAAGTGCATTAGGATCTTCATTCTTTAGGCCATAAAATTGCACGTTCTGTTGAGGCATATTTAGGAGGGCTAGTTTTATTTTAAAAGATGCTGCTTGTACGGGTGGCTTAGCTACTCTTTGGTTAGTCGTATTAAACCCTAGTCTCACGAAGTCTATAAAGGTCCGTTGTTGACATCATTGGTTTGCTCTATGGTCCAAATCTTGCTGAAATTCCTCAGTTATTATTACTTTCACAATTTCCTCTTCTTCTTCACACTGACCTTTCTAAATGGATCATTCTAATCAAGTTATGTCTAAATTTAAAGTTTTAGGTGCACAACTTGATCTTCTCATAACTCTTATGTTCATGCAAGAGCAAAATTTCAAAATTAGAAAGAAAGAATGAAAACAAAAATTAAAAACTAACTAAATGCCTTAAACTATAGAATTAAACTAATCACCTCCCAACAACGTCACCAATACTTGATCGTATTTTTTTGATGTGTGTAAGTTTTAATTAATTAACCTCAATAATTTGCAAGTGCATGAGTCATTCACATAGTACCTAAGGCCAAAACCAAGGTTTTGAAACCCAGGCCGAACATCGAACCGGAGGCCTTACTAGTCACCGATTCAACCATCGATCGAATCAGTGTGATGTCATAATTATACAATAATTATATTTAATTATATATAATATTAGTAATATTAAAAAATAGAAAAGTATACCAAATAATATAAAAAATAAAAAATAAAAAAATTATTGAACCAGTGGTCGAACCGGTCGAACCAGACCGGTTCAACCGTTCAATTGACCGATCTTTACCGGTTCTCACTGGTTCAATTGGGGACCGATTTTTACGGGTCACCCGGACCAGATAGCAGACTGTTCACCAATCTAACCGGTCGAACCGGCCGGTCTGGTCCAGGTTTCAAAACAATGGCCAAAACAAATCGCAGAAATTCAAATGTAATGAAACTAAAACAAGAATCCAATTCAATCAAGCAATTCAATTCAAAAATCAATCACGAAATATTAACAGTTTAGCAATTGCAACACACACTCAAGAATCAACATAAGGAATCACCAATTGAGAAAAAGGGAAAGTTTAACTTTCTTTAATGCTAACCTAATCAATTTTGAATTATTGGATTATTAGTTCTAGACGGTCCTAGGGTTGATTACTTTCTCTCGAGTTATAACCATTAACCTTAATTTATAAACCCTAATCAGATCATGGGAATTGCAATCTCTCGATTAACATTCTATCCAAAACCCTAATTAGATCTGAAGTTGTCCAAAAAATTATCAGGAACTTATGTAAGATCTCTCTTCTCACAATTTACCAATTTGATCTAATTCTCTTTATATTAAATCACCTAACTCTTGTTAGCCCAATTTAATTATTTTTCACTTGATTCACAATCTCAGTTTATCACCAAATTACGCAATTGTGGAAATTAAATCACAATAAACCTAGTAAAATCACAAACAATCTAATTTCATTACATCAAAGATAAAACCCCCGAATGTGAGTTTAAAACATCTTAACATTCAAAAATCATATCATCATACTGTTATTCCCAATTTTATACAATAATAAAAATAGAAAATAAACAAGAAATACAATCTGAATAAAGACGAGAGGCAGCGATGTTGGGAAACTCCTGATCCTAGAAGTACATCTAGTCAACTTCTTCTCCACTTCTCTCTTCCTTCTTCTCTTTTTCTATCTCTCGACAATTCTCACTAGAGTTTCTTTAAAAGTGGTTGATGTAAAAGCTTCCTCCTCTTCTTTGTCTTATTCTTTAAATACCTTTTGTGTTCTGAGCAGTCCTAAGATTTTTTTCGAGGTCCAAAAGGTCCAAAAAATCCTTCAAAACTTGACATTTTTTAGTATCTGCACATATGCCTGACACAGACCACAATTGTGGCCTTGTATACCACAATCATCGGCCACATCTGAGCCTTCTATCATGTTCGTGGCAAGCAAGCCATGATCATGGGCTTCTGTCACGATCGTGGCATATGTGTCACGAGCATGGCATCCAACTCCAGTGCTTCTGTCATGATCATGGCTTGTTGTGCCACAATCGTGGGTCGTTGTTTCGGCCTAAATGTCTCCAAAACTTCTCCTTTCTTCGCTGTTGACCCTGAAACACTAACAAACACATCAAGGTACCTCAAAAAAAAATAATTAAGGTCAAAAGCTTGTACTAACTCATAAAACACTTAAAACATAAATAATTAACTAAATAACACAATTCTAACCTAAACACATATAAATGATTGAATTAATAATTAAATAGTATTAAACTAAGCCCTAAATATAATGCAATTCACACTTATCAATCTACCCAATTATTTTTCTACAACTAGTAAGAAAATCATACTTCAATACCCTAAATCCTATATAAAACCTATTAAGTATTGGTTGTTTAGAGTTTTCATCAAGTCATATTTAAAAAATGAATTCCCTTCTTTGGTAACTCATGATAACTCATAACTTCACATAATGACCTTTTATGGATCCATATAGCATCACAATAGCTTTCTACTTAACCCTATAACATTAGGTTCTAATCAATTGTAATGTATACTTTTTTTGAAGATCATCTATCATCTCACTAATTTCTAGTTTAGGTTCCTCCTAAACTTATGTGTAAATTCATTTTCTATCATGTTCTTGCTAGCTTAATTATTTCTTTACACTTTCTTAGAAATATTATTATTTTTAATATCTTTGAGCAAAAAATTTTTATTTCTAACTACAAGTATACCAAAGTTACATTTTGGCTCACAAACAACCCCCTTTCTTAAAATAATTCTAGTTATTGAAATATCATATCCATATGTAATAATATAATTTCTAATTTCTTCCTTTATAACAATTGTCTAATATTATTCTCATCATTATAAATAGGTGACTGAATTATAGTATCACTATTCTCATATTTACTACTCCAACTATGTGAACTCCCTTTTTGTCTTTCTGAATTTTTTAAATTATTTACTTCTTCATTGCAATCTTTACTCTTTCTTTTAACCCCATTTGTAGAATTATTGCATTCAAACTCATAACAAAAGAAGCGAAATAAATGATATAAGATAAGTAAATAAAATGAATCTATTGGTTATTAGAGACTTCAAAATGACAAAGAAACAAAAAGATGGAAATGATGGAAGATAGAAGTCAAAATGCAAGAAAAAGATGAAACATAAAACTACAAAAGTCAAAATAACATTAAAAAAAATGACACCACTAGATGCATGATGATCCAACGACGTGTTAAGCTTATTAATGGTTTTGATAATGACCATATAGTATTTCAAAATTCAAATTTGATTTATTACCTTTTGAAGGTAACGATATAGTTCTTAAGAGGAAATAAAATCATAGGATAAATGCTTCCTTTCTTGCAGGAACTTTCTTTATAAGCTTACCTTTTTTATTTTACAAAATCCGAAAGGATCCTACTAGTCATATATTTCGTCAATCAACTCCAGATTTTTGTTAATGGTTGATTATTGCAAGATTCAAGAAAAGATAATATTGAAGATTCAAAGTCAACTCAAAATAGAAATGAAGCAACAACTAGTTGAAGAAAATGCCTATTGAATCACTGCATTTTGCAAATGGGGGGAGGGGCAGAAGCCTTCGTGAGAGATCATTGAATCTCATATGGAGCAAATTACTTCTTCATTTATTGAGAGCTTATAGAGGTTAGCAAAATACTACTAGTGTGAAAGGTCAGAGATCCTTAAAAATAAGTACTCATGAGCTTAAAGAGACTCGTCAAATTACTACTTAGATTTTTATAGTGAAACACTCAAGTTGGATATTTGGGGACTGGACGTAGGCTTGGGTTATAAGAAGAACCAATATAAATCGACTACATCCTTCTCTCTCTTCTCTTAACTTTTATATTTCTGCTTTATATTATATGTGTGTTCAATTTCAGCAAGAGGCTCCTTCACTGTTATAGTAAGCTCCTTCTGTTTTCAACTTACTAAAAGTTCCTTTCATTTTAACAAGCGCCTTCTATTTTAAATTGTCTTAACTGGATTTATCATTTAGCAGGCTTCTGTGATTTAATAGGCTTCTATCACTTCATAGACTCCTATTGCTTAAATAGGGTTCTATCATATATTAGGCTCCTCTTGCTTTATAGGATCCTATTGTTGTTTTAAACTTTGACAAGCCCCCATCGTTTTATTCAAATTAAAAGTATCTCTTGTGTGTGTTTTCTTTATCATTTGGTATCAGAGCAAGGTTTTGCATTTATTGTGTTTTACAATGCGTGAAAGACCATGGAAAACACCTTTAAAAGTTTTAAAGGACAATCCATTTCAAAGCCTCCTTATTTCAATGGAAACAACTACTCATACTAAAGAGAGAGAATGACCATTTATCTTAGTTTGGTGCTACTGTTCCATCTCTATGTGAAGAATTTTTAGCTTTAATGCAAGGGGAGAGTTAAGAGTTAGCTGATGATATAGTTTTGCCTTACATAATTTTAGGCATAACATGTTATATACCTCTTTGATAATTTTTTTTGTTAGTTTTTGCCTAATTTATACCTTTTTGTTAGTTTTTGCCTAATTTATTCTTTTCCCTTTATTTTTTGATAATGACAAAGGGGAGAATCAAGGAGATATATTTTGATATATGATATTTCATATAGTTTCCTAAGAATTGATGATATAATCTTTGATATATTTTGCTGTGAAGTCTATATGGTAGAAAGGAAAGGCTACTTCCAATCAATAAGAACTTATGAACTTATAAAGTTTACAGTTATTTCTCGAAATCTATTTTCTTATTTGAATTTTGAAAATATATCTATTATTGTTTGTCATCATCAAAAAGGGGAGCTTGTTAGGCTTAGTAATGGTTTTAATGATGACCATATAATATTTAAAAATTCAAATTTGATTTATTTCCTTTTGTAGGTAATCATATAATTCTTAAGAGAAAATACATTATAGGATAAATGCTTCCTTTCTTGCAGGAACTTTCTTTGTGAACTTACCTTATTTACTTTACAAAATCCAGAAGGATCCTGCTAATAATATATTTCATCAATCAGCTTTAGATTTCTCTTAGTGATTGATTATTACAAAATTCTAGTAGCGATAATATTGAAGATTTAAAGTCAACTCAAAATAAAAATGAAGCAATGACTAGTTGAAGAAAATTCCTATTTAAACAAGAGCCATTGCATTTTGCAAACCGGGGGAGAGAAGCCAAATTCTTTGAAATACTTTAGAAGAATCAATATTCCCAAAATTCATATCTTGATTAAAATGTCTTGTGCCTTAGAAAGTGACAAGTCTTTTTGTGAGAGATCATTGATGCTCATATGGAGCAAATTACTTCTTTATTTGTTGAGCGCTTATAGAGGCTAGCAAAATGCTACTAGTGTAGAAGGTTAGAAAATCTTGAAAAATATGTACTCGTGAGCTTGAAGAGGCTCGTCAAATTACTACTTGGAATTTCATAGTAAAACACTCAAGTTTGATATTTAATGACTGGACGTAGGATTGGTTTGTAAGCTGAACTAGGATAAATTGGCTGTATCATTCTCTCTCCTCTCTTATCTTTTATATGTTTGAATTATATTGTGTATGTGATCATTTCAGTAAGAAGCTCCTTCACTGTTATAATAGGCTCCTTCTATTTTCAACTTGCTAAAGGTTCCTTTCATTTTAACAGGTGCCTTTTATTTTAAATTGTCTTAACTAGATTTATCCTTTAGCATGCTCCTGTCATTTAACAGGCTTCTATCACTTGATAGGGTCCTATTGCTTAAACAGGATTCTATCGTATAATAAGCTCCCCTTGCTTTGTAGGTTCCTATTGTTGTTTTAAACTTTGACAAGATCTTATTGTTTTATTCGAATTAAAAGTATCTCTTTCGTGTGTTTGTTTTATCATGAAAGATAGAGGTTTCCTTTCTTTGCAGAGACAAATCCAACCATGCATCTTCATGAGTCATGAGGCACGAATTAAGAGATATTAGTCATAAACGGGAGTATATAAGGAGCTATCTAAAGTGTTCATTCAAAGTTAAATAAATTTCCAAGATCTTTAGTTATTTACCATATAACTAAGCTAATCTTAACCGCTAACCTGTGACCTCTTTAATCCCAGCCATTAATTCTTGATTTATATTATAGTCATTAATTTTTTTTAATGAATGACGCAAATTAGTAATCCATGTCAAACCTTTTCAACCAATAACCACGTGCCCTATGTTGACAACTTAGGTTTAAAACTTAACATGCAACACTATTTTAAGATAAGGTGCATCTTTCATTTACATTTCAATACCATCTAGTGACATTTTTACCCTAAGTTATAACTGTTATTTTTGTCATTTTAAATTCATTTCTTTCTTTCTTTTTTATATTTTGGAAAAAATAATTGTGATAATCAATTGTCCACTATCTTTTGCTCTTGCATTCTTCTTCGCCTTCCCTCTCTTTTGCTCTTGCATTCTTCTCCACCTTCCCTCTAAATCAAGCTCCTTTATCTCTCTCTTCCTGTAATTCCCTAATAAAATCAATAATCTTCAAACTTTGAACAAGTTATCTTGTGTATGGTAAAAGAGAGGCCTTTAAAAACTCATGAAAATAGCTTAAGTAAAACCTTATGAACATTGTTCTTACTTTCCTATCTTATTTGATTTATTTGATGTTTTCTACTTTTAATCTAACTAATAATATTCTTTGTTTTTATCTTAATTTCATTAGCCAGAGGTGTATTCTTAGAGAATTTCATACATCAAAAGGTCACTATGATAGGCTCCTATCCTGAAATGACTAGGCAGCCTGCCCAACACCCCACAATGACTACCCAATTGATATTTGATTCAGTTGGAAAGTTCCCGTGGAGGTAAGCTTATTGTTCTATTTACCAAAAATCCTTAACTTAACATTAAAAAGATATAAGCAATGGAGTGTTTTTTTATCATTTTTGTTAAAAATTTTGACAACATAATGGATTTATTTTGACCTACTCAAAAATTTCAAAAGCCTTGTAAAAGTGCAAAACACTTCTATAATCATCTTTAAATCTCCATTACAAATTTTGGACTTTAAATCCATTCACAGCAATCTCAACAATCACTTCAATAATCTTAAAAATAAACTTAGACATAATCATGCATTTAACTCTAAAACATTCATATACATGTGTTCTTTACACAAAATATATTCCAAAACATATTTATAAAGATGCAAATGTTCCCAAAAATATTTACAAGGTAAAAATGCCTACACAGCAATACGTTACAAAGTTGACTAGTTGTGAGGCGTAAACCCTACTGCTAAAGCCCCTGAGCATGCACTTGGGAGGTTTCATTTAAAAACAGAAAAAGAGAGAGTGAACTAAACGAGCTTAGTGAGTGCTAGAATTTCTAGTCAAATCATATTTAACTATTTAAACCTCCCTAAAACAAATTCATCTCAATTTGCATAATTCAATATTTAATATAAAACATATATGCTTCCCAAAATCAAGTTTCTCAAATCAATTCTCAAATAAATAGTGGCGGCATTATAAATTTCTTACACGATCAAGTTTCTCAAATCAATTCTCAAATAAATAGTGACGGCATTAAAAATGTTATAAATTTCTTACACAACACAGCTTATCACTAACTTCTTTGCCATATGTTACCCTCAGGCATAAAGTCACAGAGTTGGTTCTACATCGCTTACTTGTGACTGGTTAATCACTAGTGATAGAGCTGGTTCTGCATCGCTTACCCGCAACTAGTCAACCATTAGTTACAGAGCTTGTTCTACATCGCCTACCTGTACTAGGTTAATCGCTATATACCGATAGTTATGGAGCTGGTTCTACATCACTTACCCATACTAGGTTAACCTCTATATACCGATAGATACAAAGCCGGTTCTACATTGCTTACTCGCAATTGGTCAATCACTAGTTATGGAGCTAGTTCTACATTGCTTACCTATACTAGGTTAACCATTATACACCAGTATATTAATATGTATAAAACCTATCAGTATTACCATAGGCTAAAAACCATTTCCTTTTTATCAATCGATAACATCATCTCAATATAAACTCAAATCATATAAGATTAAACTTTCAAACCTCAATTCATATATTGATAGAAGCATAAAATTATACTAGCAATATTCACTTTTAATGCATCATTTACATAAAAATCATAATCCGTATTCACTTCACAATATAATATAAATCATTTTCATAACATACATTTAAAATGCACTCATCGTTAAGCAACTTTATCACCAAGCACACTCATGTGTTATGTGCCTTTCCTTTACCTACACAAGCATATTTTGCTTAGGCCTTTATTTTTAAATTAAAAAATAAGACATTAATACTATAAATTTGGTTTAACCGAATTCAAGATTAGTATTTAATCATGTAACACGTACACTAATCATCTCTCCATTTTCAATTCTAACTTCAAAAGTCACTTAAAATCATATTTTTACCCATTCTAACTTGTTAATTTCTTCCAAAAAAAAACTCTCTCCCTCAATTTAATTCACCATATCATGATGATGTATGATGAGTCACAGATATGGCCTATGTACAAAAGTTATACCTCCATTTGTTCCTAACTTTTCACATAGCAAACATTCAAAATAGGCTTTGAGGTCTTCTATGCATTCATTACCCTATATCTCTAGTTTCCATATCATCAAAAATCAGACCATTTGAAGCTCTAATTAAAGAAACATGCAGCAAACACCATATGCTACTCCAATATAGGGCAGCACCAAATCCATTTTTAATCTAAAATTCCAATACGATTAAGCCAGAAATAGGCTAGGGTGTCTTCCAGGAATTTTTATTTCTATGTCTTAGGTTTCATATCCAATTAGAATCACCTAATTTGGAGGTCTATATGTGAATTTATAGTCAAAACAAGATGTTTGGTTCAAGTGATCCGAGAACTAAATACAAACATTCACTAAACATAATCTTTCTCTTGTCATATTCATCCCTTAAATGCTTCTAAACTTATTATCTACTATATGGAAATTCAAAATCATCAATTATCTTACATAAATCTATCCCACTAAAAAGCCCCAAAACTATAAATTTAGGTTAAGAAACTTACCACTTTCTTTCAATCTTTTGGACAATTGAAGAACATTTAGTCTTAAGGAAACTCTCTTCAATTCATGCTCCAAAACCCATCAAAAATCAGTTGCACCGCACCTTCCTTCTTCTCTCCTTGGTTGAAACTTTACTCTTTCTTCTCTTCTTTTTCTTCTTTTGTTTCACTCTCACATATATGTTAAAAAAATGAAGCAAAATGTCTTAACTTTTTGCTTTTTATACTCATTTAATGGATTACACATGTCACCTTCCTATTTGCCATCACTAATGTCTCATCAAACACATGTCATCATCTCATTGGTCATCTCTAATGACTCATCGATCCATTAATATCATGTAAAAAGACCAAATTGCCCTTAATTAGTACAAAAAGACCAGATTGCCCTTTAATGCATTTAATTGACTAACTAACTGAATTAAATCCCGAAAGCATTCCTTAACCATCTTATTTTCAAATTGACTTTGAAATACTCTAATTAGGGTTAATTCTTGTTGATTGGATGCTTAAAAAAATTTCAAGTGGGTTTAAAATCATTAATAACAATTACTTTCCAAAAAGGGCATTTTAGTCCTAAACTTTCAAAGCTCCCAAAATCCATCCAATTGGACTTATTTTCGATCTGTTTCAGTATCATTAAAATCTAATACTTATTCTAGATATTTTTCATTATTTTGAAGTTGGGTCCCACAAAAATTCACTATTCACCCAAAAATACTATTCAAATCGAACATGAAAATTTTGATTCAATGTAAGGAAAGTTTCGGTGTTTTACACGCTAGATCAATTTACAATGGGTATTCAAGGTAAGGTGTTAATAACCTTTTTCTTTCCTATTGAATGTTAATTTGTCCCTTAGGGTTTTAGATTTTATATAAAAAAAAATTCATACTATCCATTTTATTTCTTTATTTCTTCTTTGAGGTTTGTCAAAGGAGGTAAAGAAAATTTGAAGACATTTTTAAACGTTGAAATCAAATAAATCCATTATTTATTTCCTCTAAACCCTTTTAATGAAATGTGATTAAAACAAGGAAAATATATGGACCTACCATTCTTTCTTCTTTTACCTTTTAACATAAATTATGTTAAACTCTGGATAGTTCATAGCCCATTTTTTAAAATTATATCTATTTTTGTAACATCCTATTTCCATACTAAGGATTAGAACCTTGGATTTTAGTTATTGAGAAAATAGCAATAAGAGAGTAGAAAAATGCATTTCATGCTCATGCACAATGTTAGCACTCATACATGTGAATTTGAATTTTTGCACACATCAAAATGATTGTACATACATTCATTGACAATTGCTAGGTATAATTGATTTATAAATGTGATCATAATTGGAATTGTGAATTATTTGTATTGAAAATTGATTTTTGAGAGTATAAGCATTGATTTAGAATTTTTGGTGAAATATGAAAATTTTCTAGAATTTAAGGATATTTTGGGACTAGGAAAATTACCAAGTGGCAAAACGATTATTAAATGGTAGTAAAAATAAGAGTCGAATCACAATGGAAATTTATATATGTGACACTAATATTTAATGACTTATGTCATTGAAAATTGGGAGACAATTGGAGTAAAAATTGGGGACAAAATGGACTAGTCATTAAAGTAGACCAAATGGAACCATTGGGAAGTGACATGTGTCACTTGCAACACCACTTGATGAAACACATTTTTATAAAGTGAAAGACCATATTTTGGACTTTCACTTTCCAAAAACGACATCTCCCTTGTTCTCCATCTTCTTCATTTCTCATCTTCTCCATTCTTCTTCTTCTTCACTCACGACACTCTCTTCACCAATCCACAAGTTGAACCTTGCTTTCTTCCATCACCAGCCATTTTATTTTCTTCATTTCTTACTAAAGACCTAACCTTACCACCCTTGAATGGCGATGCACGTGTGAGAGAAGAAAGGTAGGGTTAAGAGAGAGCTTGAAGAGTTTGAAGATCTTGAAGCTAAACAAGTAAGTATAAGCATCCCTCTTCTTGAATTAATGAATGAAACATGTTTTGATGATAGTTAAGAGTTAAATGTTCATACAAAAAATATCACTATTGTGTAAACAAAGATTTTTAAAGTAAGCATTACACAATCTCCAAAATCTTTTTTGGTTTGAAAAAAAAGAAAATAGATTCTCTCTTTATTTCATCTATTCTATGATCGAAACGGAGTCAGGTTAAATGAGGATGGGTTCATGATGAAACGTGGATGATAAATGGGGATAGATTCATGTCTTGCTTTTGTGTTTTGATGGACAATAGATTATGGAATGACATAATGTTGGATTGGGTGAGTGAATGGTGTTAAATGGGTGTTGGAAAAATGTTGGCTGTAACATTTTCCATCTAATTATGCTTCAGTTCTTTAGCTATAACTTTTTCTCTAGTTATCTAAATGAGATTATTCTTGATTTGGAGTAAACTAGAGACATATGGATACACTTTTCATAAAGAAGTCAAATTCAAATTCTATTTAGAAGAGTCTCAAAATCTGACCTGAAGTTAAAAAGCTGGGTATGCATCTGTGGAAGCTCATTGTGGCAAACTTGAAGGATTTAACTAGGATTTTTTTTGGATAAAGTTCGCCGCGGCCAACTCTAGGTTTCTCCGCAGCAAACTTGTGAAAATTTCATAAGAATTCTTCTCAAGAGGAGTTCTCTATGGGAAACTTTTCTCTACACTAAACATATTTATGTATTTTGGCCGTATCTTCTTCTGTAGTTATCCAAATAGACTGATTCTTAATTTGTAGTAAACTAAAGACATAGGGCTACAAATTATCTGAAGAATTAAAATTCTTAATCAGACTCTAAGAATTTTAATTTCTAGGTGGAAGTTAAGTATAAGGCACTGTCTTAGAATAAAACCAGTCTGAAAATATTTAGAGTATAACTTTCACACTACTGAACCAAATTGAATGATTTTGGTGTCATTAGAAACTTATGAGATAGAAGGAAAATTTTCAAAAGAAAGTGTTCCCAAATTACTTCATTTTCATTGTCTAAATGATCAAGAACAATATACCCAAAAGTTAGTGTTCGAAAAAAAATTTGAAATGATTCATTGGGTTATGAAACTAGATTCTAATGATTTTATTAAGGAATAAACTATAAGTATAAATGGTACTTTTATGAGTTTGGGAATATGAATGTTTACGTGATGTGAATGATAGAGCGATTGATTCACAGTGTCTTTCGCCCTTACCCTTGGAGGTCAAATCAAAAATTTAATTCCAAACATTGAAATATAAAATGCAACCTCGGGTCGTCTCACTTAATTGGAACCTAATGCAATTGACCTAAGCTAGCCTAAATGTCATGAAATGCAAACTAAATTGGTTTGAAGGGGGGTTTTGGTTCATTAATAAAACTAACAAAATTGAACTAATTGTAAGAGGAATGTGTAAAAAGTATTTTTGGATTTTTGGGAATAAGAAATTTGTAAGTTAAAA
>JAOSBK010048639.1:0-18142 GCA_027568895.1 Erythroxylum shatona
AGTCAGTATGTGTTTTCAAGTTTGAGAAATGCTTGAATGATATGTTTTGAGATGATAGATACATGAAATGCATGATTGCTTGATTTCAGTAGAAAATGCTAAATATATGATAGATAAGATGATATTCAGCTTATCAGCATAAATATAATCATGTTACCTACGAGCATTAGCTCACCCCCTCCAATCCCCTCTCATCTACAGGTGGAGAGCATGATATCGAAGAATGAGCATAAAAAGGGCATACTCCAAGAATTTTAGCATTTTGAAGTTCAAGTCATTTTGTAACAATGCTTTAGATGCATTTTAAGAAAACAGTTGATTATGACAAATTTATTTTGATCATTTTGTAAATGGGCTTGAAATGCCCACTAAAGCATTGTATGATATATGACATGATTTGATGAAGATGGAATGATTGAGTTATGATTCAAAAGTGAATTTTAAACCTTAATGTATAATACTTGATTTTATAACCTTTGATCTTTGAAGATAATGCATGAGATGGCATGAATATCATATAGATAGGTGAATGTTAGGAGTGTGGTTGTTGCCCTTGAATATTGAATTGTTGTGCAGGTTGTAGTCTTAGATTGAAGATTTGGGTTAGGAATAATATAGGGGAGGTGCTGTCCAAATTTTTTTGAAATTGGGCAGCGACTTCCACCCGAATTTTAGACTAGTTTAGGGGTTGATTTGGTTTAGATGGTCTTCTTGAAGAATGTAGAGCATGATTAGAGCTTTCCAATGACATAAAATTTGTCCCAATTGGACTTAAAATGAAAAAGTTATGAGAGTGGGAAGGTTTCAGATATGGTTGTTAGTCATGAAATTTTGCAGTAACTTTGAAAGGATTTTTTTCACCCAATTAGAGACTGATTTGGTTTTTACTTTCTTCATGAAAAATGTAGATTACCTTTTTAACTTTCCAAAGAGGTAGAGTATGAAATGTTCGGGGTTAGGAGTAAGAAGTTATGGTCATGGGAAGATTGCTGACACTATTCCCGGATACTGTTCATGTAGTTATTGAGGCAGCACCTTCATGCGTGGTTTTGCCCCTCTTAATGACATAATTGAGTCTTGTTTCCTTCATAAAATATGTAGAGGGTCTTTTTATCTTTTCAGGGAGGTATAATTCGTCCGAATCGGAGTTAAGAGGAAAAAGTTATAACTCGACTTGTTTCAGCTTCGAACACTCCTCCACTCCTTTCTAACTCAAGTTATCTATCAGTGTAAGTCAGGATCAGTGTATGCTCACCACCAATGTGAGTTAGCAGCAAGTGTCAGGTCTAAGATTTCAGTAAGTTCAGGTGTCTCGGGAATGGGCCTCAGTAGGGCTCACCTCTCGGGACAGTTGGGCTCCGGGATCGGGGTCCAACACTCCTATTGATATTCATAGTTGATTGCGTCATCTATCATTGGAAAATCTCAAGAAAGTAGTGTCGAGGTTAGATTTTATTTCTAGTTTAAATTGTGAGTCGTGTCAGCTAAGAAAACGTCATCGTACTTCATTTTCCCTAGAGTCAATAAAAGAGTTTAAAAGCCCTTTATGTTAATCCATACAGATATTTGGGATCCTAGTCCTTGCAAGTCCAAGTTGGGATTTTAGTATTTTTGTAATTTTTGTCGATCTCTCGAATCACTTGGTTACATCTAATGAGAGATTGTTCAAAACTATATTTTGTTCTTTCTATAGTGAATAAAAATAGTTTAATACCAAATCAGCATTCTTCATAGCGATAATACTAAAGAATATTTCTCTAGCTTATTTTCCAACCACTTGAAACAACAAGGTATTCAACATCAATCTTCCTACCCACACACTCCTCAACAAAATAGGGTAGTTGAGCGAAAAATCCAACATATTGTTGAAACAGCTCATACCCTGTTAATCCACACGAATGTACCCAAAAGTTTCTAGGGAGATGTTGTACTTACTGCATGTTTTCTTATCAATCGAATGCCATCTTCTATGTTAACGGGTAAAACTCCATTCTCAATTCTCTTTCCATATCAAGACCCTTTTTCCATCAATCCTTGAGTATTCGTATGTGTTTTTTTTTTTCTCATCTGTTTCATCATAACATAGATAAATTAAACTCAAAAGCTATAAAGTCGTTTTTCTCAGGTGCTCTCGTTTGTAAAAAGGCTATAAATGTTTCAACCCCTCGTTGAATCGTCTTTTTGTGTCTGCTAATGTTACCTTATTTAAAGGCACACTGTACTTTTCTGATGCTCAGTCAGTCTATACTAACATTGATGAGTGTCTACCAATTCCTTTTGTTCCTTCCCAAACAACTCCCAATTATGTTGCTCCCTATGTAGCACGGACACGGCAAAATGGAGCCGTGTTCGCGTGTCAAACACGTGTCCGTGTCGGACACTCACTTACACGCGATGGACACAGCTCGGACACGTTTGGAGACTACTCGGACATTGCTTAATGGAATATATGCTCCATAGAATATATGTTTTATGTTTTTTGAGAGGGGCTTATAAAATATCAAATATGTATGAACTATCAAGATGTTGGAAGTCTTGAAACACATCAATCAATATATATCATATTATGAATTATGAATTTTTTCTTAATTATAAATTTTATAATATATATATATATATATGTCGTGTCCGTGTCCGCCAAATTTTAGAAGTTGGTGTGTCCCCGTGTCCGTGTCCGTGTCCGTGTCGTGTCGCATGTCGATGTCCGTGTCTGTGCTTCTTAGGTTGCTCCTCACACTAATCCTACTCCTTTGGAACGTCTATCTTGTCCTAATTTGCAGGTTTATAATTGACACACTTATCATGAAGTACGACTAGACGATTCACACTCATCACCATTGTCTTCTCCGTCTTCAACTCCATCGTATGATGGTCTTGATTGGCCCATTGCTCTCCGTAAAGGAAAAAGGTCTAGTGCATCTCACCCTATTTCAAACTTTATTTCTTATAACTCATTATCACCGTTATATGTTGCTTTTGCATCCACTTTGTCTTCTATACCTGTACCTAAGTCCGTTTCAGAAGCTTTGGATCACCCTGGATGGAAACATGCCACGGAAGAAGAGATGTTGACTTTGCAAGCTAATAATACATGGGACTTAGTTACTCTCCCACATGGTCAGACAATTGTGGGTGGTCATTAGGTGGCCAATGTTGAGGTCAATTCTAATGGCACGATTAATTGTTTAAAAGCTCGCTTGGTAGCTAACGGTTATACACAGATGTATGGTAAGAATTATATTGAAACCTTTTCTCCTATAGCCAAATTGACATCCGTTCGTGTTTTCATTGCATTGGCAGCCAACCATGATTGGCCTCTTCATCAGCTCAATGTAAAAAAATGTTTTCCTTTATGGTGACCTTCAGGAAACTAGTTTTATGGAGCAACCACTGAGGTTTGTTACTCAAGCGGAGACTAATCTAGTGTGTTGCCTTAATAAATCTTTGTATCGTCTAAAACAATCACCGATGGACGCTTTAGTATAGTGGTTATGGAGTTTGGTCTACATAAATGTGGTGTGGATCACTCTGTGTTTTATCGTCACTCCGAAGCTGTTAAAATTCTTTTGATCGTTTATGTTGTTGATATTGTTATTAGTGGAGATGATAAAGTAGGAATCCAGTCTTTAAAGTCATTCCTACAGATTAAATTTCAAACAAAGGATCTTGGTTTACTAACATATTTTTTGGATCTCAAGATAGCAAGGTCGAAGATGGGGATTTGTTTATTATTTGTCTATCTCAAAGAAAGTATGTCCTTCATCTTCTAGAGGAAACAGGTCTATTGGGAACAAAGCCAATTGATAGCCCCATGGAACCAAATGAAACACTTAATGCTGATAAAGGAGAGCAATTGGAAGATATGTTGGTAAATTGAATTATTTGACTGTTACTCCTCCAGATATCTCATTTGTTACAAGTGTAGTGAGTCAATTTATGGGATCCTCGCGAACTAGTCATTAGGATGCAGTCATTAGAATTTTGAGATATTTGAAAGGCTCTCCAAGGCAAGGTCTTCTTTACCACAATCATGGATACATTCAGATTCAAGGGTATATAGATGCAGACGGGCAGGCTCTTATAACCAACGGTCTACTTCAAGCTACTATCTATTTTTGGGTGGAAACATCATGGAAAAGTAAAAAGCAATCAATTGTTGCACGTTATAGTACTAAGTCTAAGAACAGATCCATGGCATATACTACATTTGAGTTGATTTGGTTGAAGCATCTTCTTGGGGAACTTGGTTTTAAGCACTCCACTCCAATAAAGTTGATGTGTGATAATCAAGCAGCCATTCATATTGCCCCGAATCCAATCTTTCATAAGAGAACCAAACATATTGAGGTGGACTGTCACTTTGTTCATGAAAAGCTTCAAGAAGGATTGATTGAGACACCATATGTCAAGTCAAAAGATGCGTTAGGGGGGTTTCAATTGAAACCTATATGTAACAAGCTTAGAGTAGAAATAAGGAGGAAATCACACAATAAAGAGAATAAAGGGGAGATCATACTCTCTTTAATATAGATATTTCCTAAAACTCCCCCTCAAGCTGGAGCATACATATCTATCTATATTAAAGAGAGTATGATCTCCCCTTTATTCTCTTTATTGTGTGATTTCCTCCTTATTTCTAAGATCTTTTCCCTGTGTAATTAGTTATATATAAAGGCTATAGTAGTATTGAGTTAGTATCAAGCCCTCAGTTAACTATTCTCTAAATTTCACAATAGTAAACCTCTAATACTTCAAAAATGGAGGTCAGGCTTAGAAATGGCTAAAACTAGGATGTAAAACATCTCTTTAGGTGAACTTTTATAAGATTCTCTTCAAATATCAATCTGTAGATGGATTAAGTCACTTAGATAGCTCCCAGGTTAGACCGATCTACTTGAATGAGCTAATAGCTACCTTAAATAGAATTGGATATGTAAGGATATGTGAAGTTTCTATGGATGACAAATATTGAAACTAAATTTTGGACACAGCAGGACAGGATCCCAAACATCAAAATGAACTGACTCAAAAGAAAAACTAGCAAATTTAGAAATTTGTAGGAGTGAAGACAAAAGATAATGTTGGCAAACTAATAAGACTTAGAATCTAAGCAAGATCCATTATAAAGCTGAGGACATAACTTCTTCAATATAGACCTTCAAAGGGAGTTAAAATAATTTAACAAACAATGAGTTTTGACAACAAATTATCTAGAATGTGAAGACCTTCTGATTCAAGCCCTTTACTAATAATCTTCTTCATCTATATCCATATATTCTACAAAGTATTGATATATATTTATACTAGCTAATGGACAACTAAAATAGAATAATATCCTATTATCAAAGCTATAATCAATCTTTTAGATATACCAATCTTGTCTCATCTAATCTAATTTGTATGAGCAGTTAATCATATCAACTCATTCATTTGCATGTTATACTACTGAACTGTATGACTACCATAGACATAACAGTAGCCTACGTTATCGATCTAGAATCTTAGAAGAAGCAACTCTGGGAAGACTTGGAAGTTTAATAATTTGAGGGTATATCCATGACTCATTCTAGGGAACTTTAATTGTACTTTATCGTGTCAAGAAGTAGAGCAACTAAGGAATAGCATGAAGCAAAGCAATGTGGATTTCATGAACTACTTAAGCCAAATGGAGGAAACAAGCCTCAAGTTTAAAGGAAGTTTATTCACTTAGAGGAATAATCAAAGTGGGAAATGGTTTATTGGGAAGAAACTAAATAGAGCATTGGTGAATTCCAATTGGCTCTTCACCTTTCCAAACAACTATGCACATTTTAACAATTCCCTCTCCCTAGATTATTAACCCATAGAAATTCATCTAAATAGCATCTCAATGAACATAAATGTTCTTTACAGTTTTAACAACTTGGTCATTATCTAGGCTCCGATGAAGCAGTGATAAGAGGACTGAATACACCTATTGTTGGATTTAAAGCTTTCAAATGCATGAAAAGGTTTGATGAACTTTATGAGACATGGATGCAAGGACTCTTTTCAAAAACAAAACTAGCATTTGGAAAGCTCAGCCAAAGACCAATACATTCTGGACTCGTAAACAAATCTTGGCACTAAAAGATCAAGTTCATAAGGAGTTAAAAGCATCATTGTAAATGGTAAGGACATTTGTATTTGGTTTGACAATTGGCATGAGCTAAGACGTCTTTGCTTATTGCATAATTATAATTCGTTGAGATCATGCATACCTGATTAGAATAAAGTGGCAACAACTAAAGATGGGGTGAATTAGAGCTAGCATCACCATGCCTTATGAGTATGATCAGAACTAATGGAGAGATTACCAATTCAAAATATCAATACAAAGAACGAGGACTATTTGATATGGCTTAAACATAAGCGCAAAGTATTTGCTATCTACTCTTGTACATAAATTTTTGTTGCACTTGAACCAAAAGTACCTTGGCACAAGCTAGTATGGTAAGAAAGCAATATACCTAGAAGCCCTTTCAATTTTTGGTTGGCAGTGTTAAAGAAGTTAAGAACAAAAAGTAAGATCCAGTTTAACATCCTAAATACCTTATGCTCCCTAGGCAATAGAGATGGAGAATCCTTATATAATTTATTCTTTAAATATTCATTCTCTGCAACCTTATGGGACAAGATACTAGGCCTCTTTAATCTACATTGTGACAAAGACTCCTAGAGTGGAATAGTTGATTGTACTATAGGATACAGAGCTTGAAGAAAGATGATCTTATTATTTTCAAAATGGTCTTCAGCTGTGTGGTACATGCCATATGAAATGAGAGAAACCATAGAATATTTAGAGAAATCAAACAGGTTGGGCAATTATTTTGTCAAAGAGCCTAGACTTGGATCCAATAGGCAATCCTATTGAGGGTAAACGATATGAAAATCAATCAGCTCATAGCAAACCCTGGAATTTGATCTAGTACTTAGGAGGCAAGGCACTTATACTCTAAAGGAAACAACCCAAGCTATATGCTCTCGCTCAATACAAAAACAACAAGACCAGATATCAGTCTTTCGGTCATTATACTGCAATGGTTTTTAGTCTCAATTGTATGAATTCGCTCAAGTGAGTAGTGGATTCACCTTAGTCTGCTTTACTTTAATTATATACCATAACTCAGGCTGAAACTCTCTTGTATCTTCATCTTGAAATTAGTAATACGTTTCCTTTAATTTTCCCCAAAAGCCTAAATTCATGCTTAATTACACAGCAACAAAACAAAACTGACCTGCTCTGAATAAGGCAAGTACTTGCCATCGAATGTCAAAACAACACGATCTTTCCCATCCACACCTTTCACTTTATCAACAGAGCAGTAGAAGTCTATGGCTGACATGCTGTGAAAAGTGCATGCATAAAAGTAAGTTAACCTTCAGCTAGTTTTCTCTATTTGAAAACACTTCATATGATAAGAGATCCTAGCTATATACGTGCCCCAAAATAACTAAAATAATATGAATATAAAGTGAGAGAATGAGAAATTCTAAAACAATGATATAGCATATAAAGAAATAGAAAAATCAACAAGTTAGAGCATGTGTAGTTTGGATTCTCATTAATCACATAAAATAAAAAAGGTTGCAGAAGGTGAAAAGAAAGTCTTTTGACATCAAGGGAGCAAAACAATTACGATCTCCATTTGTTAAGCTTAGTGTAACAATCCAAAATAAACCAAACAAATTGGATTAATAGAACTGCATTTTCTGGTTAGTGTAGAATAGCTAGTTGTTCGAAAAGAAATTCAAGAGCTGCTTTAATGCAAAAGAAGTGAGACATGATGCATAATTTTTCTGGTAGTGAATTTAAATTGGTTAGCAAAAGACTTGTAAGTTTTCCCGGTGGAATGGAAACTCGGTTACAATATTAAATCGCAATGAAATACCAAATTTCAAAACAACTTAATCACAACCACACCTCTTTTACTATAAATCAGCCAAATCAAAAGACTGCACATAACCAACCATCTAAACCAACTTTAAATTTTAACTGCAGCTCTATAAATGTTAATTTGCAAGTGATATTATTGTAGAAGTTGAAAAATCAAGAGTTGAAGCACAGTGACACAACTACACACTCCTTCACGTTAAGCCACCCACAGTGATAAAGACACGAATCTGAATGAAGATCAAATACTAAACATACAAGCTGCCAAACAATCAATCAGTTTATGAGTTAGAGAATCAAATAATAGGCAATATTCACAACACCCTTAACATTAGAAAAAGAGAAAATTATAAAACTAAAAAAAGGGGAAACATACGCACATGCCATCACCAAACTCCTCATTGATAATCTCCTTGATGCTTTCACCAAAATGCATAACAGCTTCATTTAACCTTAAAAGACTTAACAATCAAGTGAGTAACAACATTAACAATGACTACCACTGTCAAATATGTCTAGCACAAACTCATAAGGCCCACCTGTAAATAGTGGGTTCTTGGATCAAGTTAGGGTCATATGACCTCATTAATGGTCTCATCATATAATAAACGAGATCCTCAGACAACTCCGGCAAGGCTGCACGTAGCTTGGGAGCAGTCTCAGGCTTGAGCTGAGCCTGTCGTCTGAGAAGTTGGGCAACGTAGACGTTGGTGAGACCAGTCTCTTCCGCTATCTTAGAGTAAGTCTTGCCGGAGTTGCGTTTCACAGCTAGCAAGCGGTTGCATATTGTGGTTTTAGCCTCTTCCATTTCTCTACGTTTTCTACTCTCAAAACGCCAATTGGGGGAGGATAAGAAGACAGAAGTGGAATTTAGTTTGTGCTTGGAAAGGATACTTATCTTACTGTACCAAAAATTGATTTATTAAAAAAAAAATTTAAACCTTAACAGGTCATTTTCATGTCAAAATTAAAAAGAAAATCTTAGATGGTATTTATTTTGGCTACCTTTGTCAGATGTACATCCCACATAGCTTGTGAGGCTTAAAAAACTACAAAAATATATATATGTACTTTTTAGACCAAACTAAAAGCCAAATCCATAACCCCCTCATTATATTAAAATTATGAAAAAAAACAAATGAATGATAAAGAAAAATATCTTGAAGTTGATAGATCACTGTTTTAAAAATTAGATCGGACTGGTCGGTTTGACCAATTTAACCAGTCATCAGTCGGCTATTCGGTCCAGTTCATTCCTAAAAATCGGTTCTTAATTGAACCAGTAAAAACCGGTCAAAACCGGTCAATCGATCACTGGTTAAATAAATTTTTTATTTTTTTATTTTTTAATATTTTTATATTATTTGATATATTTTTATATTTTTAATATTATTAATATTATATATAATTAAATATAATTATTACATAATTATAACGTCACATTGGTTCGAACCTGTTAAATCGATGATCAATAAAACCTCCAGATCAATGTCTGATCCGAATTTCAAAATACTTGATAAAAGTATCAATCATGACCCGTTACTGTGTTAGAATTGCTAAAGAAAATTAAGTCGTGGAGTTCTTCCTCCTCCAAAGACATGCACAGCCAACCTCACTCATCGCCAAGAACAGTTTCTTTGGTATCGTTTAATTATACTTCCAGTTTTCAGTTTTTATTTTTTTTATTTTCTAAATAAAAACAAAATTTTATTTGATTGCTTACATTAATATAATTATATTTTTATTATCAACAATAATTATATATTAAATAAAACTTAAAGATAAATTATTTTGAAATAAATAATTTTATTTAATCTTTTATAAAATATTTATTAACAAATTATTAATAAAATTGTGTTATTTTAATAAAATAAATAATTTTAAATTTTAAATTTTATTTATAAATTAATATTTATTTGAAATATATTTTAATTATTAAATCAAATTTTATTTGAATATTTATACATTATAAATTTAATTATAAACATTAAATAAAATTAAATTATTCATAATTTTATTGATAATAAATAAAAATTTATTAAATATATAAATATAATGTTGAATTAAATTATTTATAATTTTTATTAAAATAAACAATTAGATAATATATATTTAAATAATAGTAAATCAAATTATAAAAAAAGAAAACAGGAAACAAAAACTACTTTTTATGGTTTTCATAAATTTTGAAAATAAAAAAAAACCAAAACTAAAATAAAAAATAAAAACTCAGAAAAATAATTTTTTTACTGAATTTGAAAACAAAAAAAAAATTAAAAAAAATAAAAACAAACAACCTTTAACAAACCATAGATTTTTAAACCATTGTAGTTTGTAGGCCACATCACAGTTTATATCTGTTTTGATTATAGGCCTGCCGGGCCTGGAAAATTTTGCGATCCATTAGTGAAACTTATCCCAATCCCCATCTTCAAATTTCGAAATTGTTTCTTCACTTCGGAATATTCGAATTTAGGGTCCGGTTCCGCGTAACTGTTAACTGTCTTATAATCCACCACATCGGCGCCAATTTCTCTCAAATCTGGAATCAATTTCGTGTACGAGGTACGCTAATTGATCTTCTTTTATGGTTTTAGTTGGTGAAATTATTTATTAGTTGACTTCAATTCCTCTGCGATTTACAGATCCACTAAACAGAATTTTGCTGTGAAAGCTGTAAATCATGAAGTACTTAGAATACACTCCTCTGGAACGGTAATTGTTTAATTTTGCTTGCCAAATTGGGACTTTAATTATAAAAAAGGTCTGCTTTTCTTACTTAATCAAATTAGAAGGGTAAAGTTTATGATTTCTGTATATATGTTCATTTTTAATTTTCTCTAGGTTAAATGATTTCTTGAGTGATTTGAATATTGGCGAGCGTACAATTAAGGGATGTCTTGAAGCTTACTCCTGTAAGTTAAGTTTTGCCCACATTATTTTGGACATCGACAGTAGTTTGCTAAGTTTTTCAGAACTGAAATCTTGTTCTTTGTACATGTCTAGGCAAGCACACTGGAACGGACAAAAAGCTTTCTCTTAGTTTGGAGAATGAGGTAATTCCAAACACAGACAATTTGTTAAGGATTTATTGCTTTTTTTGCACTTTAGATGGAATCTTGTGATTTTTTGGTTCAAATTGTAAAAGCATTTGGTGGTCTAAATGAATTGGCTGTTAACTGAACTACCAATGTTTGCCATTATTGATCTCATGTCTTGGTTGTATCTTTATATGCGCTATGGTATACTTATTGTTTTGGTTTATATCAAATTGCTCCAAAGGAAAAAGCTTAGTTGCTGCTTATTTGATTATAATGCCGTTTTTCCCCCCCGGTTGGTGCTTTTTTGGTGCTACTAAGTATAAACTAATCAGTTCTTCTGCAAAGTTTATTGCTGTAAATACTGTACCATATTTGATTTTTCATCTTTATTGGTCTTCTTATTTATTTCCTTCTCCTTTTCTCATTATATATATATAACTTTTTTTGGGGGGATGGTGGGGGGTGTGGATGCAGATGCTTGATTATCTTGGGAAATCTTCAGACACTGACTCCTCACCACCAGCAGAATACCTATTAAGCAGTTCCAGGTGCTGAATGTTACCTAACAGGGTTAGGTAATTCTAGTTCTCTTGTATTTCCTTGACGTTTTTTCTTGATGCTTATTTCCAGCCGGAAGACGTTGATTTACTTGGTTCTTACACTCTATCACATGTATCCAGATTATGACTTCAGGTATCATTGTACCTGTTCTCATTTCTTGTAGACTAATGTATTGCTGACATTATAGGGGATTAAGGGTAATGTCAATGTCAGCTTGTTAGGCGACATGGCAACCCAATTTATAATCCTCTTAATTGCATTGGTGGAAGTGTTGTCAAAAGGTTTGACAGACAGTTCACAAAACTGTTGCTCTAAGAGCTGAGAGTTCAATTCTCTCCATTTCCCAAATAATCTTCCCACTCGTGGTATGCACGCGCGTAACAGAATTTGACGTTGTTCAATCCGGAGATCATTTTATGGATGTGTGATTGAATTTTTCTGGGTGATTTCTTTGTATCATTACACTCCCTTGCATATTTCATTTTTCAGTGCTATGAAAGCTCACCAGTTCTTCACAGAGGAAAGCTGGGATTCCTTTAAGCAGATATTTGAAACATATATGTGTGAAGCATCAAAGGTATTATCTTTATTGATTATTTGGGGCCTATTATTCCATGCATCTTCATCTGAGCACTCGTTTCACTTAATATTGAACGACTGTGGTTATTGTAATCCAAAAAGAAAAAGGATTAGGAAGGAACACAGTTTGGCACCTGCCTTTTGAGTTAACTGCAACTTACCACAGTAAATGTTGATAAAACGGTGAGCGGAATAAATCGACTTCATTGCATGTTAACTTCAGCTTACTGGAGTAAACGGTTAAACCCTCAGTGGTGACAAGTTCTCTACCTCTCGTTCATCGGCTATCTAATTTCTGATTTTATTTGTTACCATACATTTTGACTACCTTCTTTTAACATTTTTCACAGCATGCAGCTCGTGCTTTTGTAGTGAAGTTTGATTATTTTTGTTTTCATCTTTATTTTGATATATTTTCTTTTTCCTTTTTGTTGTGTATCAGATCTGATGTCATAGTTTTTATTCTCCTTGACATTGTTGAAGAGAATTGTCTTTATTAATAAATAACATTCTGGAACTTACTTTTTGTTCTTTTCTAATTTGTGCAGGAATGGGTTGAGGAAAAGGGGGGTGGTTCATTGCTGGAAACATTGTGCAAGGCACTGGACGAGGTGAGCTTTCACAAAGAATTAAAGTCAAGTATGTAATAGGAGGCAATCATATAAATATTTCATGATGCAGGTTGTGAAGCTGGGTGAATGTGAGATATATAGTTATGATCCAGATTTTGATGCAGACCCAATTCTGGAGAAAGGGGCAATGTAAGTGTCTTATCATTTTTTTTACTATAATTAAATTGTTAATCATGACTAAACTCATTCTGCAAGTTGCTGTAACAGATGAAGTTAAAATTGCAACAGTTCAAAAAGAGTTTTGACTAGGTATATCTTATTGTTTCCAGCTGGTCTTTCAATTTCTTTTTCTACAATAGGAAACTAAAACGTGTTGTGAGTTTCCGCCTCTCCTGTCTAAGGTTAGTCAACATGTTTTATCCTGATTTGTGTTCTTTTTCCACTTGAGTTGTCTTTCAAGTGTTCAATCACTCGTGTTGTTCATGATTGCTGTTTGTGGCAGTAACTTGGTCACCGAAGGATTTCTTACAGACTTCTCAACTTGTGTGGAGGATGGAGAAATATTTGATGACATGGACATGTGAGGACCGATGGGCTTTGGTTATTAGAATGATGTCTATATGTGAAGAACCTTTACAGCTATCTGTATCATGTTTCCATCCCCCCAAACTAACCGGAAGTTGTAGGATTAGGTGTTCACTTTCTGTATTGATATAGTAGTTAGTCATTCTCTTGTGGTTAAAGTGATGCTTTGTGAATGATTGTTAATAAGCTAGGCTCGGAGTAGATATGAAAGGTCAAGTCCCTTGAAAGACATTGATTTCCTTCTGTATTTTACCTTTATAAATGGTGTTGTCTATGTAGTTTGTATTGAGTGTGTGATGCAGTTGGTGGATAAGTACGGAATTGAATTTTGCTGATGGTCACCTGTGACAGATTATTATCATGGACCTAGACTTCTTTAATGAACTAGTCTTCAGCACCGTGATAGATTTGGTGGAGAAATTTGGACGCCTAGAAGAGCTACTTCTATGCTTTTTGTCCAAGAAATGAAGATATGGATTCACAAGGGCACTGTATTGAATATGTGTATACTTTATCATTTAATTAATCAATTACCTGACGAGAGACGATCGTACACATCCTTCTTGATGTTTTCAACCCTTTTTCTACTGTTTTGTTATGGGAAGAGTTTAGATATGTTAAGGACATGATGTTTGCTTAAAAATGTGAATATCACTAATAAAATAGAAGATTTTAAAACGCAATGCTCCCACTTATCACTTAAGATTCTCAGGGAAGTCGGGAAATTGTGGCTGCTGTTGAAGATCATTCTCTGCTCTTGATTCTGACATCGCTTCCATTGAACTACTGCAATTGTTGTTTTCTCTTTTGGTTGTTATCTTAATATTCTTGGCTGTCTCTAGTGCTCTTTTTTTTTTTTTAAGGGAAGAAACATAACAAGATGCAGGAAACAGGTTCGCGAATGATCCTCTACAAGGATCATATGGCACCCTATAGGTGTAGTGTCAAAAAAATGACGCCAACATCAAAATGGTCGGCATAATGAGCAAGCTAGTCAGCGGCTCTGTTACTTTCCCGATAGACATGGCGATGAACAACAGTCCAGTTCCTAGTGAACAGCTCGTGAATGCCGAGGACAAGAGGGTAGGGAGTCTGAGCGCGATGATCTGGGGAAGAAAGGATATCGATCACCCTAGTAGAATCAACCTCAAGCTCGATCCTGCGGTATTTCAGATTCCAAGCAAGAGACAGGCTCGTATAAACGCCCCATAGCTCCGCTTCGAGAGGAGTGCACCAGCCAATGTTATGGGAGAAACCGCCCCTCCAGTTGCTGTCACTGTCCCGGAGGAGACCGCCGGCAGTAGCTGTGGCCGAAGAGCGGTTGCTTGCGCCATCAGTGTTAAGCTTGATCCAATCGGTAGGAGGTGGGGTCCATCCAAGAATGTACTTCTGTGGAAGGTGCCGATCGGTCGCCGTCGCTCTACTGTGCCACGTGTCTGAGTGGATAAGCAAACCTGCATAAGACAAAATGTGAGAAATGGGTGAATGTGGCCAAGAGAATTGAGCATCAAAAAGGGACAAATTCTGCCACTGCCAAAGAAACCAGCAGGTGATGCCAAAGAGGAGCGACCAGTCGTGGCCCAGCACCCGGCGGTGGAGGTGGAGGTTGTGATGAAGCCACTCTCTCATATGCAACCGGTAAAAGTTGTGGGGAATTGTCGAAGGAGGGAAGCTATTCCACACACGTCGGGCGTGAGCGCAGTCACGGATGGCATGTATTGAGGATTCCTCCAAGGAACAATGAGAGCAAGTGCCATCCGCAGTGAAGTGAAGTTGCACGCGTTCCCTTTGAGTCAATAATCGCTCTTTCGCGAGAAGCTAGAGAAAGGACCGAATACTTGAGGCCCTGGCCATTTCCAGATACCCATCCAGGCGTCGGGCACGGGCGCCTCGGCTGTGTCCATGATCATGTTGTAGGTGGATGCTACGGTAAACTTGCCAGCGTCGAAGGGCCCCCAAACCAAAGTATCCGGTCGGAAGAAAGGTTGCGGGGGCAAAGTCCCAGCGATAGCGCGACAAATCGACTGTGGGAGATACTGGTGAAAGGCGGCCCACTGTCAATTACCGTCAGAGTCCACGAGGTCCCGAGTGCGGACATGGAGATCGGAAGCTGGAATGGGGGAGAGGGTGTGGGATATAAGGGTTCCCATCTTGTTGAGCCACGAGTCTAACCAAAACCGAGTCCGGGCCCCATCCCCGAGTCGCCATTGCATACCCTAAGTGACCAGGGGCCAGGTGGCCGTGATGCCTTGCCACACCATGGATCCCCCGGTGGCGTCCAAGGAGGTGGGGAGGTTGCTTCCGTCGAAATTGTACTTCGTAGAGAGGACCTGAAACCATAAAGCATTCGAACGAACAATCAGATTCCAACCTAACTTAGCCAACAGGGCATCATTAGTGGCTCGAAGGTGATGAATGCCTAGTCCCCCCAGCACCTTGGGTTGGCAAACTTCCTCCCAGTTGACGAGGTGGGTCTTGTTAGAACCATTAGCGGAACCCCACAGGAACTGTAGCATCACTTTCTCGATCGCATCACAGAGACTGCGGGATAACCGGACAGTCTGCATGGTATAACTGGGGAGGGCTGAAATGATGCCAAAGAAAGAAGATTGTCGTCCAGCCAGACAAACGTTGTTGGACCCTGTCAAGAATGTGTTGATAGGTCCCTTTGTTAACACGATCGTGCAGAAGAGGAACTCCTAGGTAAGGCCAAGGTCTGTGGTCTGTCTAAATCCAAGGGTCGGCTTAAGCTCCGCGTCGTGGAAGTGGGCATATTACGGGAAAAGAAATAGCGAGACTTGGTATGGCTGATTCGTTGCCCAGAAGCGGCACAGAAATCATGAAGAATCCCTTGTATGACAGACACCTGGTCCAGGGAGGTTTTGGAAAAGAGAATGAGATCATCCGCAAAGAAAAGATGAGACAAAAGTGGACCATTACGGCTCAGTTTTATAGGTCGCCACTGCCCCTAAGACACCGCGTGAGTGATAGAGTGCCCTAATCTCTCCATGCAGAGTACGAATAGATACGGGGAGAGAGGGTTGCCCTGTCGAATACCACGGGACGGACGGAAGGTGGGGCTCAGGATGCCATTCCAGTTGACGTGCATGGAAACGCTAGTAATGCACTTCATGATAAGATTAATCAGGGAATCAGGAAGCCCTACATCAAAAAGCATGTTATGGATGAATTCCCAGGAGAGCTGATTGTAGGCTTCCTCCAGATCAACTTTTATAGCCATAAGTCCTTTTCGCCCAGATTTACGTTTCATGGTGTGGATCACTTCCTGGGTGATAATAATGTTATCCGTAATCAAACGCCCGGGGACAAAGCTGCACTGTGTCAGAGCTATTAGATCGGGGAGATACGGTTTGAGCTTGTTCACGATGATCTTGGAAATGGCTTTGTAGAGCACTGAACAGAGCGCGATCGGTCGAAACTAAGTAATCGACATGGGGGAAGAAATCTTCGACATAAGTACCATGATAGCACGATTAAGCGCTGATTCCTAAAGTTCATGCCGGAAGACCCGTTGGATAAAAAGGGTCAAGGAGGGGCCAATAATGTCCCATTGTGATTGATAAAACAAGGCGGTGAACCTATCAATCCCGGGGGCTTTGTTAGGGGCCATAATAAAAAAGGCACCCTTGACCTCAGAAGAGGTAATAGGGCTGCCAAAGTCCTCGGCTGCATGGTGGGGAAGGGGGGGAACTGGCACTGGAGAAGCCGGGGCGGGGTCTGTGGCATCTCGGAACGATATAACGTTTCAAGGTATTGCTGCCCTAACTGACAGATGCTAGAGGGGTCAGAAAAGACCGAGCCGTTAGCGCCAGTTAAGGAGGTGACATGCAGCTGCTGGAGACGGGATCGATGGTGGCATGAAAGTACTTGGTGTTACGGTCTCCTTGGAGGAGCCATTGACTGCGGGACCGCTGGTGCCAGTAGAGTTCTTCTTGACACAAGACCTGTTCCAGCTTAATCCGAAGGTGGGCCTCCAAGGCTCTGAGAGAAGGCGAGTCTACGTCGTCGAGGAACTTTTGGATACCGCCCAGCCTGGCCATGAGGCATTTCTTACGGTGGAAGATATTACCAAAGGTGGTTCTAGTGTTGAAGTCGCTCAGAGAATCGACAGAGGGCGTCACTGATATCCTGGCTGGGAGCTGGCCAATTGTCGGTGACAAATTGACTGAAATGGTCATGGGTGAGCCAGGTGGACTGAAACCGAAAGGGTTTACTCCCAGAAGGAGAAGCAGTATGCGGGTTGAGCGTAATGAGGAGAGGCCGATGGTCGGATTTCAAGAAAGGTAAGTGGGTAACAGTAGTCGGGAAAGGAAACCAATCGTGAGAGCAGAATGCACGGTCTAATCGAGCTAGGATTGGACCTCTCCTCTAGGTGAAGCGAGGGCCCGAGAATCCAAGGTCCTGGAGATTACAGCTATGCACATAGTCTTTGAAGTGAGTGTTAACGATAGGTTGGGAGCGGGAGCCATCCCGCTTGTCGCCACACTCCAGCTTGGCATTGAAATCTCCCCCTAGAAGCCAAGGTTTGTGCGTGATACCTGCTACCTGACGCAGGAGTTGCCACAAATATTTCTGAAGTGAATAGGTCGGACTTACGTAAATCGCCGTGAAGTCAAACGACAAGTGACCCCACTCAATATTGACATGCACTAATTGGCGATGAGCAAGGAGAATGCGAACTCTTATGTCCGCATTCCACAGAAGCTAGATACCCCAGAAAAAACGTTTGGCTTTAACCCTAAACAAGTGGTGAAACCTTAGAGTCTGAATGGTCTTCAGGGCTCGAGTCCCACTGATACGAGGTTCGACCAAAACAACAAGAATCGGTTTATGGATCTGAAGGTAATTTTTAATGAAGGGCTTGAAGGTGC
>JAOSBK010048713.1:0-18131 GCA_027568895.1 Erythroxylum shatona
GATTTTGCATGCCTACAAGTAATACATTTAGCACAAATAGAAACAACATCCTTTCTCATGTTAGGCCAATAAAAATGCTCATGTCAAAGAGCTAAAGTTTTCTTAACATCAAAATGATCCATCAATCCACCACCATGTATCTCTTTAATAAATAACTCACATATAGAGCAAGATGGAATGCAAAGTTTATCTTTTTAATAGAAATCCATTAAATCTATAGAAATTATCAATACCATGTTTTTCTCAAGATTTCCAAATTTCTACAAAGTCACAATCAGATTCATACATGCCTTTCAACATCTCAAAACCAAGTAATCTAGCACGCATAGAGGTAAAAAGAGAGTATCTCCTAAAAAGAGCATTAGCCACAATGTTTTCTTTCCCTTGTTTATGTTTAATAACATAACAAAAAGTTTCAATAAATTCTATCCATCTAGCATGTCTCTTATTCAATTTACCTTGGGACTTTAAAATTTTCAAACTTTCATTATCAGAATGAATGATAAATTCTTTTGGCCACAAGTAATGTTGCTAAATCTTTAAAGACCCTTTTAAAGCATACAAATCTTTATCATAAGTGGAGTAATTTAAAGCAGCACCACTTAGTTTTTCACTAAAATAAGCAATGAGTTTAGAATCCTACATGAAAACAGCCCCAATGCCTGTTCCAGAAGTATCATGTTTAACCTCAAAAACTTTAAAAAAATCAGGAAGAATAAGAAGAGCATTGGTTAATTTTTCTTTCAAGGTGTTTAAAGTATCCTCTTGTAAATCACCCCATTTAAGAATCACATTCTTTTTTACCAATTTATTCAAAGGGGTAACAATAGTGGAGAAGTCCTTCACAAATCTCCTCTAGAAGCTTGCCAAGCCATGAAGCTTCGAACTTCATTCGCATTCTTGAGAGTTGGCCATTCTCTAATTGCCTTCACTTTCTCTTCATCAATTTGAATTCCTTTAGCGCCTACAACAAAACCAAGAAACATAATAGTATCCATACAAACGGAACATTTTTCTAAATTGGAGTAAAGCTTATTCTCTTTTAAAAGTCTAAACATCATACAAGTGTCTCATATGATCATCTAAACTCCTAGAATACACTAGAATATCATCAAAATAGACAACCACATACTTTCCAATAAAAGGATGAAACACATGATTCATTAAACTCATAAAAGTACTAGGTGCATTAGTCAAGCCAAAAGGCATAACTAACCACTCATACAACCTAAAGTTGGTTTTGAAAGCAGTTTTCCACTCATCACCCTTTTTTATGTGAATTTGATGGTACCCACTTCTAAGATCAATTTTAGAAATATATAACACCATGCAACTCATCAAGCATATCATCTAAACGAGAGATAGGATAATGATA
Source organism: Erythroxylum shatona (assembly GCA_027568895.1). Taxonomy (NCBI): domain Eukaryota; kingdom Viridiplantae; phylum Streptophyta; class Magnoliopsida; order Malpighiales; family Erythroxylaceae; genus Erythroxylum; species Erythroxylum shatona. The sequence continues at coordinate 1,376 of JAOSBK010048713.1, forward strand.
TTTCATCATGATTTTGTTGATGGCTCTGCAGTCAACACACATTCTCCATTTGCCATATTTCTTAGGAACAAGTATAATCGACACAACACATAGGCTCAAGCTTTCTCTCACGAAGCCCTTTTTATAAGCTCTTTAACTTGTCTTTAAATCTCCTTAGTTTCTTCCGGATTGGCTCTACATGCATGCCTATTCACAATTGAATCTCTGGGAAGGAAGTCTATATAGTGCTCAATGCCTCTGAAAGGGGGTAATCTATTGGGAATGTCCTCCGAAAATAAGTCGTCGAAGTCCTGCAACAAAGACAAAACAATAGACGACAAAGATGGATCAAGCTCATTAATCACTAAGAAAACATCTTTATATAGAAGTATATAAGATTTTTCACATCTTAAAGTTCTCTTGATCTCACTTTTTCTGGAAAATATAGTTACTCTCTTTTCTTCATTTTCCCTAATAGTTTTATTTTCTCTCTCTTTTCTTTCTTTTCAACCGCTCTCTCTCTTTATTTTCTTTTACTCTTAATTTGCATTCTTTCTCGATCCTCACTTGATCCTTATAGGCTTGAATGGGCCTAAGAAATTTCAACATAATATTTTTACCATGGAAAGGAAAAGAATAACAGTTTTTATATGCATCATGCCTAACTTTTCTATCAAATTGCCATGGCTTACCAAGCAAAACATGTCCAGCATACATAGATGCAACATCACATAAAATCTTATCATGATATCATGATACTTGCCAACATAAAATCTCACATGATATTTGCCAACAGAAAATGCAACCATCACTTGTTTGGTGACTTTCACCTCACCACAATCATTAAGTCATTGCGATTTATATGGTCTAGGATGTTTCAAAGTAGGCAAATTAAGCTTGTCAACAAGTAAAGTGCTAGCAACATTGGTACAACTTCCACTATCTATGATCATGCAACAAACTTTACCATTAATGAGACACCTTGTATGAAAGATGTGCTCATGTTGCTCTTCTTCGAAATCTTCTTTTGGTTGGATATTAAGAGCCCACCTAGCCACAAGGGCTTCACCAAACTCAGCATCACCAATCAACATCGAAAGCATCCATTAATAGAGGCACATCATCAAAATTATCACTGTCACTACTTTCATTAGCAACATTACCATTCTCAAGCAAAATTATAGCTCTTTTTTAGGGCATTGAGAAGCAATATGATCAAGACCTTGACATTTAAAGCATTTAGCTTTAGAAGAATTAGTAGAGGAAGAAGAAGGTTTAGAGTCATTTTTACCCTTAGGATTTGGAGTAGAGAGTTTAGGCTTACTTTCCTCCTATGACTTGATGTCTCCTATGGACTTGAAGGAATTTTTAGACTCCTTCAAGCTTTTCTTTCAGGAACTCAGTCTAGAACCATTTTGGATTTTTAATTGCTTTTCTACCATAATGGCCTTATGTAACAACTCATCCATGTCAAGGAAATTTTGCATCTTTACAATGGAAGCCATTTCAGGGCACTAACCATCAAGAAATCTTCTCATGGTAGCTTCCAAGTCCTCCTCAACATCAACCCTAATCATGTTGATCTATTGGACCCCAAATTTTTATTATTTTATTATTTTTATTATTTTTATTTTCTTACAATTTAGTCATTAATTTAGTTAGCACAAGTAGCAATTAGAATTTAGAATAGAAATGTTAGAATTAAAGTAGTAAGAGTGTACAAGGGCAATTTAGGAATGTCACTTAAGAATAAAAGACATAAGGCATAAATGAAGGGCAAAGTGGACATTTTACACGCATTAAGGGTAAAATTGGAAAAGAAAAATTTGGTCTTTGTTGGACCCCAAACTTTTCTTAGAAAATTAGAACTATTAAATGAGAAATTTTGGTGATTAGTCATGAGTAAAGAATAAATGAATGAGAATTCTTGAACCAAGAAATGATAGACAAGAGTAAAGTAGTGAATGAGAAATGTGGATGGATTCATGTTTTGCTTTGGTGTTTTTGGTGGATAAGAGATTTTGAAATGGGAAGAATTAAGGTGAAAGTTGGTAGTAAAACGAAAGAAAAAATGAAGTAGAGTATGTGTAGTAAGTTGATGAAGAATATGTGCATATGTGTATATTCTGTTATTAGTGTTCATGATTAATCATGGACTATAATTTCTTTATGGATGATATTGATTTGAAATGAAGTTGAGAATGAGGAGTAAATGAAGTAGAAAAGGTGATTTTGGTATGAGTTGTGTTAGGGAAAGATTTGGAAACAAAATTGGTAGTTGATTTGGAAAATGTTCACTGATTTGGTTCCAGTCTTTTAGCCACACATTTTTCTCTAGTTATCCAAACAAGATGATTTTTGATTTAGATTACACTAGAAACATATGGCTGCATTTCTTGTGAAGACATCGAATTTAAATTCTATCTTTAAGAATCTCAAAATTTGTCATGAAGTTGAGAATTGGATGTAGTACATTGGGGGATGAATGTAAAATTTGTGCTCTAAATTCGAGTAAAATTCTAGATTGATCTAGGCTGAATTATAGAAAGATTCTTCTAGAAAGCTGTAGATTATCTTTCCAGCTTTCCAACAGTATATAGTATGAGAATTTTAAACATTGGAGTCAAAAGTTATGATCCTTTAAAGTGGAGATATTTAGGAGTATAAAATGTATCGTCTGTGATGACGTCATATAGTCTGTGATGACATCATATCATCTACAAAAATGTATTGTCTGTGATGATGTCATATCATCTATGATGACATCATATTGTCTGTAAAATGTATCATTTGTGATGATGTCATATCGTCTATGATGATGTCATATCGTCTATGTTTGATTTTCTGCTTCTTCTATGATTGACCTTCTGTACACTATCATCTATACCTATGGTCTGCTCCATTTTTTACCCTTTAGACAATAGAATTTGTCTTTGAGTCTTTATAAAAATTGTATCTCCTGAAGTTCTCTTTTGAACTATCCCAAGAACGACTCAATCAGATATCTGTAGGGAAAGTTATAGCAATTTTCCCAATTCCTCTGTTTTTTCCCATTCATCTGCTTTTTTATTTGGTTTCATTTATACCTATCGTATGCTCCATTTTTTACCATACATATGATATAATTAGCCTTCAAAATCTTTATGAAAGTTGTAGATCTTGATGTCCTCTTTTGAACCGTCTAAAGAACACCTCGATCCGATATCTTTAAGGAAAGTTATAGCAATTTTCCCAATTTGTCTGCTTTTTCATTTGGTTTCATCTGTACCTATTGTCTACTCCATTTTTGACCCTTCAAATGATATAATCTGTCTTTAATATCTCTATGAAAGTTTTAGATCTCGAAGTCCTAGTTTGAACCATATAAAGAACGACTCAATCTCATATCTGTAGGGAAAGTTATAGCAATTTTCCCAATTCATCTACTTTTTTCCCATTTATCTGTATTTTGTTTCGTCTAATCCTATCAACTGGTCCATTTTTCACACTTCAGATGATGCAATCCGACCTTAAGGTCTTCTTGAAAGTTTTAGACCTCAAAGTCCTCTTCGTAATCATCCTAAGATGATCTTATTCTGACATCTATAGAGAGATTTGTGTCATTTTTCCCGAGACAGGTTCAATATGATTGGGGAAAAATTATTCATAACTTTGTTCTCTGACCTCCAAATGAAGTGATTCTTGAACCAATAATTTCTTAACATATTTTTCTATCCCTCCATAGGTTTTGATAGCATTTGGTATTGATTTGAAAAAGATGGATTGAATCAAAGTAAGGGTATCGATTGGAAGAGTATGAATGGGATGTTTTACTGAACATACTTCGGTCTTTTGATGATATCTTCATCGATATAGCTCCGAATAAGATGATTCTTATTTCAAGATAAACTAGAGAGTTGGAGCTACAAATTATGTGAAGAAATTGAAATCTAATTAAGTCTCTAAGACTTTCAAATATGGATGGAATTTAAGTATAGTGTATTGTTTCCATATAAGAATAGTTCGAAAATGTTTGGGGCAATGCTTTTAGAGTTTTGAACCAAATGGATTTATTTTGGTGTCATTAGAAACGTAAGACAATGGGGAACATTTTTCTAGAAGAAAGTGTTATGTCAAAATATTCAAGGGTACTTTCAGCAAGACACTTAAGCATAAAAAACATAAGGCATAAATGGAAGGGCAAGTGGGACATTTCTCGATCATTAAAGGCATAATTGGAAGAAGAAGTGTTGTCTTGCATTTTAATAAGAGAGAAGAACAAAAATTGAAGGGAAAAAGAGAGAGTGTCATGAAGAAGAGAGGGAAATACGAAGAGAAGAAGAGAAGTGGAGAAAGAAGAGAAAATAAGCTAGGGTTTCAATTGTGTTAGTCTTCAAGAGAGATTTTGAGGTTGTTCCAAAAGGGCAACAAGTAGAGGAAGAGAAGAGCTTCCCTTTGAGCTAAGGATCCCTTCATTTGTTGAATAATGAAGGTAAGATCATTTTTAAAACTTTTAGATTTTTGGAAGGATTTTAGTTCATGGAGTTTAGAAAATGTTTGGGTTTAAGTATTCTAGAACCAATTTTAGTGATTGTGCTTGAGGGATTTTTCAATTGAAAACCCTATTGAGTTGGATTTTTGTTATTATATAAAGGGATCAAAGAAGCAAGAGGAACAAGAGAAGAGGCATGTTTGAGCAAGGCTATAAGCAAGGAAATCAAGGTGTGTACATGTTTATAATAGAATAAATAATCCATTAATGTTTTCTTTAAATAAAAAAAAGTTTAATGTTTCCAATTGCATCATAATTATTGCATTTATTGCTATATGTTTGTTATATGAATTGTGTGATTATTTAGGAAAATTTGTTTTTAAAATGATTATTTAAAATGATGTATGATTATGAAACCATATTTTTGAGAAATGGTTTTTAAGGTATTACAAGTATGTGAAAAGCAAGTTTTCAAGAGAATGTGCCATTTTAGGCATCAAGCTTACAAGTCATGAAATACATGTTATGTGGGTTTGTGGTAGTCTCATAAGTTAAGTCAAGTGCACTTTGACAAATAGGTTTCTCTCGCCTGCCCGTTAGTAGCATAGAGCTCATTCATGGACTCTCATAAGTTCACGGCTGCGCAAGACCGTTATATGAAAATGCGTAATATGTTCTGTTTTGGATCCACCCAAACCAATTTGATGTGCTTTTGTGTTCATGATATGTTGACAATAGTGATGTATACATGTTATGCATTAATGTGAGTTTTTGCAATGAAGATGACTATTTCAATGGTTTTTGCTTATTTTCCCATTATAAACTGTAACCCACGAGTTGTCAAGCTCACTTCCTTTCTGTCCCCTCTTCAAGTGATAATTAAGAGATCAAATGATCAAGAGCCTAAGGGAACTTCCACAAATTTGTTATCTATATTTTGTAATAAGCCAATGGTGTATCTTTTTTCATGTAAATAAAGATTTTCAAACTCTATTGCTTTAGAAATGAAATGATAGATTGAAGTAGTTCAGTTATGTATGTTCATTTTGACTTCCTCATTATATGGTTGAGTTGGAGTAATAAGTTTGTTTTGATGTTCATTTGTCATGGGGCACGTGTGTCATGGGGCACGCCACCCTTGTGGGATGATGCCTAATAAGGGTTCATGGAAATAACCCTATGGGTTTACGCTCAGGCTTCATGATTTCGCAAGAGTTGGGTTTCAGATTTAGTGCCTAACAAGAAGCAGCACGATGCCACTGGACCAGCGCGAATGGCAGACGACTTCATGCCAAAGGACCAATCACAGCTATCAAGGAGAAAGAGAGAAGAAAGATGGGAGGAGAAGAAAGAAGGAGCAACAGAGATGGGGGAGAAAGGTTCCGCGCTAGAGTGTTTTAAGCTAAACAAAATGATGTCATTTTGTTTAAGTTAATAACGTTCAAATGCAAGGCAATGATGGTGTACTGGTTTATATTTTATTTACAGAAGTTAGGGATGGAGAAGTCCGTCAGTAAAATATAAACTAGTACATCATCATTGCCTTACATTTGAACTTTATTAACTTAAACAAAACGATGTCGTTTTGTTTAAGTTAATAATGTTTAAACACAAATCAACAACGACATACTGGTTTATATTTTACCAACGGACTGCTCCATCCCTAATTTTCTGTCGGTAATGTCAATAAGTCATTTCCCTCCAGCAATTCCCGCCTTACTTGCCAACGGTATTGTTTCGTCACTAAATTTAACTTTTCACGAAACATGTATCGACGGCTTCATATATTCCTTCGGTAAACAACAATGGTTTGTTTACCGCCACTATTTTTCTGTCACAAAATCATTATTTTCTTGCAGTGAGGGCTGCATGATCATAATTGGCTATAACTTTTGACCTTAACAAATGAGATCTAAAATTTTTCAATACAGAAATCATTGCTAATAATTCTTTCTCTATGGTTTTGTAATTTAGTTATGCATCACTCAAAGTTAGGCTAGCATAATAAATTACACAAAAAGATTTCTTAACCTTTTAGCACAAATAGCTCCCATATTAAAATTTGAAGCATCACACGTAAAAGATTTCTTAACTTTTTAGCCCAAACAATAAAATTTGAAGCATCACTCATAGTTTTAAAAGGAAAAGACCAGTCAGGGTTTATAACAATCTGTGTAGAGATTATTTTTTCTTTGATAACATTAAAGGCATCAAGACATTCCTCGTAAAAATTAAAATGAACATATTTTGCTAACAATTAACACAAAGGAAGACTTATTAGAGAAATCTTTGATAAACCTCCTATAAAATCTAGCAAGTCCTACAAAAGTTCTAATACCCTTGATAGAAATGGGTGGTGGAAGTTTTTCTATAACTTCAATTTTAGCCTTATCGAGCTTAATTCCCTTTTCTAACACCAAATGACCTAGGACTATCCCTTGTTTTACCATAAAATGGCTCTTCTCCCATCTTAAATTCAATTTACATTCAATACATCTTTCAAGTACTTAAGTTAGCTTTTTAGGAGAATCATCAAAAGAGGCACCAAAGATTGAAAAATTGTCCATAAATACCTCGATAAAGTCCTCGATCATGTCTAAAAAAAGGAAAATATGCACCTTTCAAATGTTTCAGGTGCATTAAGAAAATCGAATGGAATCATCCTACAAGTGAATGTCCTAAATAGGCTTGTGAAGGTCATTTTTTATTAATCCTCAGAAGCAATTGATATCTATTAATAACTCGAAAGACCATCAAGAAAACATTAAAGCTTATGTCCAGAAAATTTATTCAATATGTAATTAATAAAAGCGAGAGGAAAATGGTCCTTTTTGGTAACCACATTTAGTTTCCTATAATCGATACACATTCTCCATCCGCTGGTAATCCTACTGGGCACTAACTCATTGTTATCATTTATAACAACAATAATGATTGATTTTTTTGGAACTACATGAACTTGGCTCACCCACTCACTATCCGCAATCTGATAGATCACTCCCTCATCGAGTAATTTCAAAACTTCCTTCTTCATTACCTCTAACATATTATGGCTGAGTCTTCTTTAGGTTTCTCTCACTGGTTTATCCCCTATTCTAGAACAATCCTATGCATGCACATAGAGGGACTGATTCCCTTAATATCACCCAAACTCCATCTTATTACCTTTTTCAATCTCTTCATCTCACTTTAAGTTTTTTTTCTTAGTTGACATTTAAAGTGGATGCAATAATGGAAAGATATGTTTCTCCTTCTCCTAAGAACACATATGTAATATTCGCAAGTAACTCTTTCAGTTCCACTTTCAGTGGGGCCACATTCTTCTCTTCATTGAGGGTTGTCTTTAAGAATTTGCCAAACTCTCCCTTAGTTGCATCGTCTAGCAATTGACATTATCATCAATCTCTGTAACCAAGTCCAACTCCTTTTCTTCATGTTCTTGTAAAGCAAAATCAAAATTTGCATGATTGAACCCAAGTTTTCTATATTATTTAATGATATTTTCATGGTTTTTCTTTAACTTTACAACTCTTTTTGTTGGATATTGTGCTTAATTTAGCTTAACAGTACTTGTTTTAAATTAATGTAGTTTGAGGGTAAAATTGTTATAATTAGTTATTAATTGCACTCAATTGGTTTCTATGACAATTGATACTACAAACTATTGATTTACATTGTAGGATACTCAAGAAGTAGAGCAAAGAGTGAAGACCAAAAAATTACAGCACACAAAGGCAACATCATCAATATTGGTGGATTTTTCTGCGGCAAAGAAAATGTTTCGCTGCGACGAAACTAGGGAATATTACCAGAGACCTCTTAGAAAAAATTCGCCAAAGTGAAGTCATTCTTTCACTAGGACAAAACATTTGAATCAACAATCAAACCTAAGCCATTTATGGAAATTTCACTTACCCATTTCTGCAAACCAACCTGGATACCCTTTTAGAAAACCCTATTTTGGGATAAGTGAAAAAGAACTCCAAAAGATAGCCACAATCAACTCTCTACCATCTTTCTCTCATCTTTCTCTCATTTCCTCCATTTTTCCACTTTCAAACCTCCACCATGGGTGACCCATATTCACTCCTAATTTTGAAGCTTTCAGGTGCAAAGCATGGCTAGGCATTTCTTTTCCTCTTAAAGATGTAGCAAGGGATGGAGTTCAATGAGATTAAAAAATGGAGTAGTTTAACCCATGGTTCAGCTATGAATTTACAAATTTCAAGGTCTAGGATTTGTAATTTGCAGTTGAGCTACTTGATTATAGTTTTAATCAAATGTTAGATATTCATTATATGTAGTTTGGATTGTTTTATGTAGAACTTTGAGCTTAAATATATGAAGTTTCATCTATGTCTATTTGTAATCTTCTTGATTCTCTCTTATCTTGCATGGTTATTTTTGATATTAACTTGATTCTAGATTTAATTTGACCTGTTGCATTGGTTGATCCTATTACACACACTAAGAGAACTTAACGGGATCTTAAGAAATGGAGTCCTATTCATTAAAATCCTGGACTTAAAGAGTACTTAAAGGTTTACCATTTTGAAGCTTAGTGATTTGTACTCCCACTAAAACCAATTTCAAACTATGATAGCCAAAGCTCACTTTCAAGAGGATTCTATCACTGTTTTATCACCTGTTTTTCATCTTTTCATTTTCTATATCCCAAAAATCCAAAAATCCATTTTACAATTCAATTTAGTTCAAGTAATGATTTCAAAGATCAACCCTTTTTTTTACCAATTAGCTTGTATAGCATGGCATATAAGTTAACTTAAGTCCATTCATTTTAGGTTCCGATTAAGTGAACGACCCGGGGTTGCATCCTATAGTGCAATCCTTGGATTCTTTTTGATTTAACCTCTAAGGGCTTTACGACCAAGGTTTGAATCAAATGGCACCGTGACCAAGGAACCAAGAAGTTGGTTCTCTAGGTTAACTTCTATCATTTTGCTGCTAAGTGGGCTTAGGATTCTTTTTAGATTGCATTCTAGATAGTTTAGCTTCCTACTTGTCAATAGTATAACTTTTCATTTTGCATAGTGTCAAAATTTTTGGAAATACAAACATAGATACTAATTTTCTTCATTTTTCATAATTAGCATTTTACATCTGCATAGTTTAGAGCCCAGGATGCACTTTCTGTGAAAGTTCTCCATGACCAACTCCTTGCTTCGCCGTGACCAACTTGCAAGATTTTACGAGGATACCTCTAGGGACATTTTCACTGCGGCCAACTCCTGTCTTCACCACAGCTAACTTTCTTGCACAACTTTGAACATTTCTTTACCTATGCATACACACTTCCACACACTCATACACTTTCATCCATCACATCCCATCTTTTTACTTGACTTTGTGAGCTTGTAAGTCAATTTTGTTCACTTTTATTCTCTTTTGAATTTTTCCATTGCATGCCCTAAAAAACCAAACTCTTACCCTTCAAACCTGAAATTGAGAAATGTCTGACAAATATTAGAAAGGAGAAGAGAGTAAAAGGGATAAGCAAGGTAGTTTTTAAAGAGGATAATATCTCAGTGGAGTCTAGCCTGTCAAATAGTGAGAGTGAATCATTAAAAGGAGAGATAATGGTTGAAAACCCAGCTAATCTACAAAAATCTAACCTTAATTCTAACTAACCTAGGAATGGTGATAATAGAGGTAATAGGGAGCAGGAGCGAGTTGGCCAGAACAATGGCAACCTTAGAAGGAGGACCATTAGGGAAGCTACTACATCTAATGTGAATTATGATCCTTTTACTACTGCTTGCTCTAATTTTGATGTGAATTTTGAGGTTAAAGGATTGTTTTTTAACTCTCTTCCTAAATTTCATAGTTTGACAGGAGAAGATCCCTACATTCACTTGCAATCGCTATCTATGATTTGTCAGAGCATGAAAATGGTGGGCGCTTCTCTATATCAAGTGCTATAGAAAGTCTTTCATCTATCATTGGAGTGGTACATGAGCCTTTTGAGACACATGGAAAATGCCTACCATAGTTGGGGAAATTTGAGAAAGGTGTTCTTGGAGAAGTACCTTCCCGCCTCCAGAATTTCATCAATAAGAAAGGAGATTTACTCTACACGATAAGACTATGATGATTCCCTTTACGATTATTGGAACTATTTTCATGATCTATTGTCAAGATGCCCTTACCATGAAATACCAGACGAGCATTTGGTGTAGTATTTCTATGTTGGGCTGAAGAGTCAAGACAAGGGTATGTTGGGTGCAACCTCAGCAGGTTCATTGATAGACCTCTTTGTTGAAGAGGCTTGGGATCTGATTAAGAAAATGGCTTTAAATCACCAACAATAAGGTGTTATGGACACTAGAGGAGTACATGAGTTAGGAGCTTCGAGAGTTCACTCTAGAAAAATGGAAAGTCTTGAGTCTAAGGTCGACTCTTTGGAGAGTAAAATGACTATCCCTCATTACTGCAGAGTTGAAAAATATGAGTGTGCATCATCCACCAACCCCTCTGGATCTTACTACATCTAGTTATGAAACTTGTGGTTCTGTGATGTATATTTCAAGTATCTGTCCCAATCGTTATGAGAAGGTATCTGCTATCTATCAGGGTCAGCCAAACCAAAAGTGGGACCCTTATTCTAATACATACAACGAGGGATGGAAGTCAAATCCTCAACTTGGTTGGAGAAACGAAGAAAGTAGACCTCTAAACAGATTTTAGCGAGGTGGAGGCGCTGGTCCATCTACTAACCAGTTCCAAAACCAACAATAAACTTTAATCGTTCCACAAAAGGAAGACACATATCAACTCCTGCATAATATGATCGTATTGATGAAGGAGGAGAGGACTTCTAATGACAACAATTTTAATTCCCTAGCTTCTCTGACTCAATAAGACTCTCCTAAGAATGCTGCCAGATTCAATGCCCTAAAGAAAAGAATAGAGCAATGGGAGACAAAAATTGAAAGCATCAACTCCTATACCCCTTAGCTATCTAATAACATGAGTGAGCAACAAGCTACGCGCAGTGGCACTATTCCCTCAAACACTCTTATAAACCTAAGGGTTTGAATGCCATCACTCTTCAAAGTGGGAAACAAGTGAAGCTTAGTGATTTGTATGAGGAAGTAGTTGAGGAGGAGATTGAATGTGATGAGTTGCCTCCTACACCTGTAAGGGTAAAGAATTCTAAAAACTTTAAGGAGAGAGCAATATTAGCTGAAAAGAAGTCCATATTTTTAAATAGCAAAGGAACAAATTCTGAGAACAACCATGAACAAGCAACAATAAGGGAGCATATTGAGTCAAGCAAGCATGGAGCCAATAAATCCAATGTAAGGAGGTAAATCTTAAAGACATTCCTTTTCCTAATTCATATTTGATGAGCAAAAGAATGACTGAAACTAAGCATGAAAGAGATATTATTGATTTGTTTAGTAAAGTGGAAGCCAATATTCCTTTGTTTGATCTTGTGAAACGAGTTCCTGCTTATGTCAAATACCTTAAAGACTTGTGTACCCATAAGAGGAAGTTTAGGCCAAATGAAAGAGTTCAAGTGAGCTCAAATGCGTCTGCCCTACTTAACCTCAAATCCCTGTGAATTGCTAAGACCCTAGATCCTTTACTATCCCTTACACTTTAGGCAAAGTTACTATAGGGGAAGCTTTGTTAGATTTAAGGGCAGCTATTAATGTCATGCCTAAGTCTGTTAACATTTCATTGGGAGTCAAGACTCTTAAGTTTACCACTGTAATACTCCAATTGAGTAATAGGTCTATTAGGTATCCTAAGTGTAACACCCCATTACTTATGGGAAGGGTAGAATAATAAATATGAGTGAACAATGAGAGTTTAGAAATGTTGTGCATGCTCATGCATAATGTGACATACACATACATGTGAATAGGGAAGTTGTTGCACTTGAAAATAATTGTACATGCATTCATGAATAATTTCGGGTATAATTAGATTGAGTTGTGATTTTTGACTATTTTGAGAATTTTGAATTTATTTATGCTAAAAATTCTATTGGACAATAAGAGTATCGTATTTGTGAATTTTGGTAAATGTAGGCATAGATTTTGGAAAAGTATAGAAAATAGGAAAAAGACATCAAATGAAGAATTGGAGATAGTTGGATTGTAAAGATGAGAGTTAAGGGAGTTAGTTTCAAAAGAAACTAAGTTAGAGCTTAGATATTTGAAAAGTGACAAATTTCACTTAGGTTTATGTACTTTGCTAGATGTAGGTTACTGCTTCTGAGAGTTAAAAGGATAAGTTATATGTCTAAGTTCATTTTTCATTTGGATCTTCTTCAAATGTTCTTCCCGTCCACAAAGTTTCCCCTCTAACATCTTCTAAGTGATTTCTCTGTTTTACTTTTCCTAGACCAAACCCACATTACTATTTGCGTCTTCTACCCTAAAAAAAACCAAAAGCTGGTCATTGTACACAGTGGAGTACGTAAGTTGCATGGAGTTTAGGGCTTGAAGGTTTTGGAGTTCTCAACAGGTGAGTAGTGAATAAATCCTTTAAAGTTGGGGATTTATGAAATAAATTTGATCAATTACTGTCATCTGCACGGAAAAGTGAAATTTAAGTGTATATTCATAAATATTAGGTGGTTAGGAGGAAATAAATTTTGGATATAGTGTTAATTTTAGTTTTTGAAAGATTATTAATGATTAGGTGAAGAAAAAAGTGATGATTGGAGTTGAGGAAGCAAATTCGATCTGAAATTTCAATAAAACTTCTGTACCAATCTAGATAGATTCGTCAAATGTTCTTTATGAAAGTTATAGTTCTTTCTTTTATCTTTCCAACAGTTTATAGTATGAAAACTATGGGCTTCTGAATTGAAAGTCAGGGTCCTTATAAGGGAAGATTTTCAAAAGTGAAATTTGCTTCTTATGTGATGATGTCATCTTCTTTTGTGATGACGTCATCTCCTCCTGTGTTTTGTTCCTTCTGAGTTTCGCTTCTTCTGTGTTTCTGTTCATGAACTCCTTCTGTGTTACTATTCATGAACTTCTTCTGTGTTTCTATTCATGAACTTCGTTTGTGTTTCTGTTCATGAACTACTTTTGTGTTACTGTTCATCAACTCCTTCTATGTTACTTTTCATGAACTTTTTCTATGTTACTGTTCATGAACTTCTTCTGTGTTTCTGCTCATGAACTTCTTCGATGTTTTTGTTCATGAACTTTTTCTATGTTTTGCTGACGCTTCTTCTTCTGTATTTTGCTGACGGGTCTTCTTCTGTGTTTTGTTGACGTGTCTTCTTCTGGATTTTGCTTCTTCTGGGTTTTGTTTCCTCTATGTTTTGTTTCTTCTAGGTTTTTGCTTCCTCTGTCTTTCTTCGCCTGGCCATAACTTCTTCTATAGGATCCCAAATAAATTGATTCTTGAACCATGGGACTTGTAAGACATTACCCTACATCTCCACCTAAAAATCATAGCCATCTGAAATGAATTAAGAAAGATTAAGTGAGAAACGTGGAACGGGTACAGTGAGTGCACTCTTACATTATATGAACTGGGGTTATTCCACTGAACATACTTCAGTGTTTTGATTATATCTGGATCTATAGGATTGCAATTCAGAAATGAAGTGTGATTTCAATAGTTTTAGTGAGGCTTAAACTTAGGTATGAATCATACTTAGACGAGTTTTGATATGAGATCGATTTTGTGATGATATTGATAGGAAATACCCCAGGATTGTCATGAACATGCATTGTACATAAGTTATTTCATACACGTGCATCATTGGATACTTATGATTGAAGAGACTGTGATCTTGTGTATACTATTTGTTATAGAGGAGCAACTGGAACTTCAACCTCTAGACGTTGCTGGATCTTCTAGGCATTAGCTTCGGGAGAAACTTGTGAGTAACCTAGACAGTCTCACTTAATTACTTGTTTGCATAGATTATATTTTGAATAATGACTGAATGAGATTTGATTGTGGATTCTGGACAGAAGATCCGATGACTGTGAAATGTGGATTATGATATTGAAGTACGACTTGAATGTGAATGTGAAGACCTAAATGCTTATAATGATTGATTATGATACGTGCATTCCATTCATCAATGCATGAAATATAATGGTAGTTGTGACCAGAGTAGCCAACGATCAGAGCTTAAAGATCAACATATGGAAATGAACCTTGAGCTCAAAATGTTTTAGAGCCTCAGGCTCAACGCGTAATGAGCCCTGTATCCTCTTCGGATAAGGGACACCCAGTATCCAAATGGATAGGGACAGTTCAGGCACTCGATCACAACAACGTAACAATTGGAAAAGAGTCTCATGATCATTTCATATACATTTGGTTTTGTATGTTTGATTAATTGAAATGCATAATTTGCATCTATTTAAGTGAAAATGTGATACTTACATAAATTGCAAGGTTGTGAAATAATTGTTATGCGAATTAATGTGCATGAATTGAGTGAACCATCGATGATGGTTACCTCATTAAGTTCCCAAAACTCACCAAAATTGCAACGTTATTTTTTTAGGACCGAGAGACGACCTTAACTATTGAGAGGCTCCACCACCGTGTGGATTGTGTTTTAACAAGAGAAGTCATGGCCTAAAGGTCGGTCAGCTGGGATTTTTGGATGACTTAGATGGATTTGATATATTTTCCTCTTTCATGTAATACAATTGTACTAGGTTTTGTTAATGTACATGTGGAAAAGGTCGAAAGATACAATGTGAACTCTTGGTTTAAGAAATGGAATGAGGAAAAGGATGGTTTTAAAATACTATGATTTTCTATTGATGCTTAATAAGTGATTGATGATACGATGCCATGTGAAGTAAGCGTAATGATCGATCGTAGCTCACCCTTATCGTAGGATATGCACCGGAATGACCTCCGGGCATTCCAGTGGGTACCTTGCGATAAGGGGGCACTACAGTTGAATTTCGTCAATAATTACTTTTACTGATGGAATTCTTTCGTTTACCAATGGTTTTGCCCGTCGATAAAGTACATATTTCTTGTAGTGTATAGTTTTGCATCATACTTCCTCCATGTAACTCTTGATCTAACATCCTATTAGCTATATCACCAATATTAATCAAAATGATACAACTTTTATCAAATTCACCTTTTCATCTATTGAATGGGAATGAAAAAAAATAATAGGACATTTAAACACAAAAAACATTGATTCCTTGAATCTTTTGCAACATATTATGAGATGGATTAAAGAAGCTTGGTTAGCAAAATAAAAACGAAAAAGAAAAAACATAGGAACTAATATTTTTAGTGACAACCTCTCAACCAACTATAATATTTACATCCTTCTTACTCTTTCACCACTCCCAAAGTTTTACGACAATTTACTCTCTTACTTTCTTAGAAGGGTATGAACAAAGATTTAAGAGGAAAAATGTAAAATTTATAGAAACATTTGTAGCTCACAATCCATTTCAGTTTCTGGGTCTTTGTGTATCTAATATTAGAAGATGTTAGTTATCGAGTAGGTTTGTTCCTTTATTTGGCTGGTTTTTTATTCAGTAATCTTGCGTGTACCTGAGAACTAACACGTGACTTTAAGTTTTGTCATGTGATAGGCAACATTCTCAGTTTATCTCACGGACACACCCAACAGATTAATCTTTAAATTGCAAATTGTAGATTAATGTAACAATTGTGAATTATGCAGAGTAATCAACCATAACCTGGTTGCAGTTCCTCACCGTTAACAAGTTCGTAGAAATCCATCATATAAATATCATGCTAAATAACAACATTGCATAATAAGCCATAACTGTCTCGTTTAAGACAACTCTAAATGCTGAAAGGAGTTGACGGTGAATCTCGTAGATAATTACATTCATAAGATATCTCATACCTTTATGGCTTCAAAGAATAAATAAATATTTCTGCTGCTTTGAGCCTTGCAAATTCTAGCTTAGGAATGGGAGAGCTGTTAGAATTATGCCCATGACCTAATTGTTATGTAATAGATTGAACACCTTTTTTTGTTAATATTAACTTTATTTAATAATATGACAAATGATTATATTTTCATATTAAGTTTATTGTTTTTATTCTAATATGATAAGTCCTTAATTAAATTTATACACTTGCCATCATAATGAAGATTATGATAATGAGAGTTAAGTCTTTAGGGTTTAATCTAAAAGTGTTCTTAATCATAGTATTATCACATAATTACTTTAATGATTTGGTTAGATCATATATATGTATGTTGGACCCTGATCTTTTAGTGATATTTAGAATTATTAAATGAAATTAAATGAGGAATTTGTGGTGAATTATTCATGTGCAAAGAAA
>JAOSBK010048752.1:0-18123 GCA_027568895.1 Erythroxylum shatona
CTAACACATTAATTGTCATCTAACCTATTGTAGGTACATTTAATCATGCCACCTAACATAATTAATGCCATCTTGCTCAATTAACAACTTATTGAATGCTAACTCAATTTACTTAATTTAATCATGGTTATAAATTATTAAAAAAAATCGGGGCTAACATTAGACCCATGGGAACTCCAAAGTTACCACCATATACTTTCTTAAGAAATATAGCCTTATCCTTAAGTTAATTGATTGAAATCTCTTTCTAATTAAAACCTGCCCATGAGAGAATTAATTCACTGTATGAATTCTCTTAATATATTTGAATTTAACCCAAAATATTTATAAGGTCTACGTTTGGGATTCCATGCGAATATTATTATTCATGTAATGGTCTATTTATATATACAATTTTTAAATCCCTCTATATGAAATCTAAAATTAAATCAAATTGCTAGCATATTTAAGTTCAATCACAATAAGTAATTATGAATAATTTATAATAAAACTTAGGCATTCATTAAAATCAAAGGCTTAAAAGAAAAAAATAGTTCTATCATCCTATTTAAATATAGCCTAATTTGGTTTATACTAAGATTAGAAAAAGCCAATAATAATTAAGAAAGAGAACAAGATAAAATAAAGCTTTCTTTTGTTTTTTGAAATCTTGATGTTCTAAATTAAATCTTGAAAAACGTCTCTTCTTTACAACAAAGTTGCTTCATTCTTATATCAAAACTCTCTATTAAGGTTTCTTTTGACTACTCTTTACTTTCCCTACTTTGTTTAATTACCTAAAAACTCCTTTTACTTTTACAAAACCCTAAAAATATTTAAAGAATCTTGCCCAAAATGGGTTCAGAAAGACTCGTATTGGACCTATATTCTTCACAATTGCAAAAATCCCTAACTTATGTAAAAAACACCAACAATATAGTTTTACAACGTTGGTCAATTTTGCACTTATGTTGGCATAGTAATTCCTCAATTGCAAATCTAAAGGTTCATCGTAGGAATATGGGTCCAAGGTCACAAATATAGGACCACGTTTAAGTCGTGTACATTCATATGGCAGCTTGGGAAGTTGTTTGAAAATTAATTTCTTGTAAGAGGAATTCAAATATTTACCATCATGCGAGTGTCTTCAAATGTATTTATCTGTTTTAGTGTTGCAGTAAGTTCCATAGATTTCATTAGCTAGATAGCTGGGAAGTGTTGAGTTCCAAAATTTTTCCTTTTTTTATAATGCTGTAGCAATTGACGCTTCTAAGGGAATTGAGCTCTTTAGGGAGTTAGCTATGTTGAAATTAATTAATGGTCCCAAAAAAAGCCAATTATCATACAAAAAATTGATGGAACTCCTATTATCTATCAACACATTGAAGCCAGTTTTATGCTTATCCCTCATCTTTAAAATGGCTTTAAGAGTAATAGAGGGAAAGTGTGAACAATCCATTTCCTAGATACTCCTGTTCTTGAAGAAGTAGCTATGTATCCATCTGCACCATAAATATCGCTTGTACTCCATTAGTCTCCAAAGCCTTTTTGTGAGCAAGATTGAGTTAATAGTTTTAATGAAATAAATCCCCAAACCTCCTCGATTCCTAAGTGTATAAGTTTATTTACATTTCACCATAATTTTCTAACTTTTCTCTTTGTTTCCAGTCCATAAGAAGTTACTGAACATAATGTCTATAGCTTTCAATACTGATCCTAGAAAAGCTAAGTGGGCCGGCTACCCAATACATGTTGATGGAATTGATAACCAAGTTAATAAGATGTATTCTTCCTGCTCACGAAAGATGTCTAGAGCTCCAAAATTTGTTCCTTCTTTATTAGGAACTAAAACAAGACATATAAATAAGGTATAAGACATATAGAGCATCATATAATATGAAAATAATTCAAACACAAGAAAAATATTCTTCAACTCATACTAATAACAAATTTTATTTATCACTTGTCGAAATCCCCACATTTAAGCAAATTTAAGTAAATTAATTTCATCACTCTTAACTAAAATAAGGAGTAACTCTAAGAAAGAATTTAACCAATCAATCATATCAAATAAGACTCTCCATTATCATTTAATTACAAAGTTCATCAATTGATTAGTAATTTAGCTACTTGTATGAAGTCACAAATAAATTTAATTTAAGTCCACAATTCTTCAATCATTAACTCGATCTAAAAAATTAAATATAATGCATAATCATACATAATAAGATGCTTCAATTTCTAATTATTTTCATAACCCTTGTTGATAGAAAAGTAGAATGATGACTTCAAAATAACACAAAGGAGCATTTAGAGACTTGTTCGACAAATCATATAACCTGTTGACGCAAGAGTAAAAACCTTGTTATGAATACTCATGATTACTCAATTAGGTCACCATTTTAAATGGCTACTAGGACAACTCCTTAGCTTCAATCTTTTTTACTTGGATTAAAGTCAATTGTGTGAATTTACTTGATGCTCACTTATTCCAACATTTATTATAGGATACTAAAAATGCTTTAAAATAATTAACTTCTAACTCAATTGTATATCCAAATTATACAAAAGGTATGATAGTTCGAATCAAGTATCAACGTTTAAAATTAATGAATAAAATTAAAATTAACTTAATCATCAATAATTAGAGCTATTTGCTTAAAAATCAAATCATAACAAAAATAAATTATAAGAATTATCTTAATTAATATTCTTTCGAAAACAAAATTATCTAGAATTGTTCCATATTAAGTTGATTATAACAAAATTGATAAGTATAAATAATTAATTCACTTCCCGAAGCTTGAATTGTACATTGTCCTTAATGTACATGATATATAAGAAAAATGAAAAACTAGGAAATATGGGGAGTAAGGAGTGAAGATAATTGGCATTCCCTTGATTATAAAAGACTCTAAAATTACAGCTTAAAAGTACAAATAGGTGGTGGGTACCATGATCCAGTAGTGAAAGAACATCAAAATACACTTGAATCCATCAAGTAAAAATTAATGTTAATGATTCCTAAAGCTATTAAATTGAAATAAAAATACCCAAATTATTGGGTTACCTCCAATAAGTTCTTTTTTATGAATCTTTTAGCTAGACTCCTTCCTCAAGCCCTTCATCCTAGAGGCTCCTCAAATAAAGGGTTAATTTACTTTTCTTTGATCTTTTAATCTTCTAGAAGTTCCTTTTCCTACTTAAGCTCGTTAGCTTCATAATAAGTCGCATTCTCTATTATAATAGCTTTATCGAACTTTCTTTCTTCTCCTTGCATGATAAAAGTCTCTAATTAATTTTTTATTATTATTTCCTACATAACATGACAAACTTTGGTATCAATCATATGTAAAGAGAAATAAGTATCATATTTATCATCTTATAACCACTCGTGCAAGTTATATTTACTTTCCCCCTTGGCAAGGCCTGCTTCCATGTCCAAATCCATCACAAGGAAATAGTTATTAAAGAATTCAATTTAAGGTTTTTCTACAAAATTAAGGGACACGTGTTAGGTTTGTTTTTATTAAGCATGCACAAAAAAATTAACTAGTGAGAATATAGTTACAAGAGAGCTCTTATAAATGGAACCAATGTGAGATATATGTATGTTGTTGCCATTGTCAACTAGAATGTCCTCATTACCAATATAATATAAAATTGGAGATAGATTTCAAAGATCTGAAGAGATGTGATGTGTAGTACCAAAGTCAAGTACCCAATTGTTATGATGACTTAATTGTCCTTTTTTTATATATGTTTGAGGCTATGAAGAGTAAAAGGAAGGTTATCCACAAGATTGACAATTTTGGGCACTACAACTTAGTTTATCATATAGTTGACAACAACACGAGACTAATTCTAATGCCCTTGATAGTTATGATTCCATTGTATGCCATTGATATTTTCATAGTTGTAAGTGATATGACGATGCTTTGATTTCTATCATGACTCTATTCTCTAGCACTTATGTTATTTGAATCATCCATGATGTGACTATGATTACCATAATAGTCTTTATGATTGTCATGATATCTTCCTCAATTAATGCAATCTTTTAGGTAAATTGAGTTATGACTTATACTTTGTCTTCTTCTTTTAACTTCCTATGATTACGAATTAATTCCTATTCAAATAGCTTTTCATAAAGATCCCCAAAGGATAGGGGTGTATTAAAACACAAATTATGGCAGTTAGCTCTTTAAACTCATCATTTAAGTCTTTCAATGCATAAGACATAATTTTTACATCATTCAGGGGATGTCTAATAAGTACTAAATCATCAACTAAACTTTTCACCTTACTTATATATATGGTTATAGTCCTACCTTTCTTTTTATTTATTATAAGGGAAAATAAGAGTGAGAGAATCTATAAGTTTGATCAATTTAAAAAAATTCTTCTAATTTTCCCCAAATATTAGCTTGAGTGGTATAATTAATTAATATAGGCCAATTAAATTATTAACTGTAGCTTAAATACTGAGAAGGATGAGACAATCTTGGTATGTCCAAACAAGATATCTAGGATCATTTTGTGGTGGATATGGATTAGTTCCACCAACATAACCAAGAATTCTATATCCAAAAGAATATTGGCCATGAGCTTTCTAAAAAACACAATTTCAACCATTTCTCGCTACTTTGAATGGGATTTGATAAGCAACATTGAGAAATATAAAATTCCTATTGGTTAGAAGAGAGTTACCTTGACTAATGTAATTTATAGGCATTGTATTTATTGGTTTTATAGTCGAGTCTTATGTATTCTCTATTTACTTTCCAAAACTCACAAGATTCTTCACGATTTCGTTTTAGGTTAGGCCTTATAGGATTCTTGAATAGGCTAAGGTTCAGTCCTCAAAAGAGCTACTAAAAACTTTTCATTATGTTAGGATAGGCATTATGGGCTGCATTAGGATTTATATTTTTTAAGCTACGGTTTTTGAGCTAGGTTAGGCTTCATAATGACAAGGTATTGAACATGAAAAATTTTCTCAAGAAACTTCACTATACTTTATAAAATCTAGAAGTCATTTTTATCCTTTTTTGTACCCTGATGCTTTTAAGATGTAGGAGTACTTGCAAGTCTCAATTGTGTCTAAGACTACTAGTTGGTTAGGCAGAGTTAAGTTTGGGACAGGGCCTAAGGCAAATGGCAGATCAAGCTTAGGGGGATCGAAGCGCAATCTAGCTCAAGCTAAGCCTAATTATTTTCTTTTTAATTAAATTTTAAATTTGACATCATTTTACTAAAAAATAACATTGATTCACTTATTATATTGTAGATAAAGACTGAGTTAGGCCGAGCAATCTAAATCTGAGCCCAGTCTGAAGCTTAAAAGTATTTTAAAAAAGTTACATCCCAGCCTAAAATTTGCTCAACTTAGGTCAAACTATTGATTCCAGGCCAGGCTCGGGCACAAATTCCATCCCTAGCTGTATCTTCTCTCTTGTTTCAAATGCTCCTCTCTTTTGGCTAGTTTTCTCTCCTTACATGCCTTGTTCTTGATGCATTTATTCTAGAACTGATCCATGAAAATTTGTTTAGGTTTTAGTGTTTAGACAATAATGTATATGGTGTTGGGTTTAAAGGTTGAGGCTTAGGTAGGTTTCACTTAGTTACATTTTTTCTAGATGAAAATTTTGCATTAGTTCTTTGCTTGATTGAATGTAAATAGTAATGGTGGTGGCATAAATGGACAATAATAATGCTAATAAGAGTTTCATTATTGGGATGATGGTGGAATAATGCGTAGAAATGAAAGAGAAGGCAATAGTGGTGTTGAGTAGTCTAGCGATGATCAAGAAGTTTAAGGTAACTTTTAAGGATAGGGATAGATTTAAATAAAAAGAAAACTAAAGCTTTGTTGGTGTTAGTGATTTTAAGTTTAAAGCAAAAGTGTGTTACACTTGTTTGACAAAAGGCATCATTGAGTTTATTGAGACCATTGGCAATTTCTTCACAACCAAGATGTAGAACCAATTTT
Organism: Erythroxylum shatona; assembly: GCA_027568895.1. Taxonomy (NCBI): domain Eukaryota; kingdom Viridiplantae; phylum Streptophyta; class Magnoliopsida; order Malpighiales; family Erythroxylaceae; genus Erythroxylum; species Erythroxylum shatona. Next base: position 5,972 of record JAOSBK010048752.1, read on the forward strand.
CATAAAATGGAAAATCAACACCATTTAGGTAAAGAGCTTTGATACCATATGAGATAAAAAGAGGTTTGTAGGTCATCTTTGTTGTGTTTTATTCTAAAAAATATTTAGGTGTATATACACTATTAAGATTGTAATTAACGTATAATTCTAATCAATAATCAGCCAAGTAACGTAATTTATAGTTATAATCATTGGACTATTATAATTAAAGATTGATCTTTGTTAGTCTTATGCCTTTAGATATTTGAGAAACTACTTCCTTATCCTTTACCTTTATAATTAATTGTTCATCAAGTACATCTATCATAACCTTAATAGTGGTTGAGAAAGATCATCCTATGACTAAGGGAACCTCTACATAATCTTCTATGTTGAAACCCACAAAATCAATATGGAATGTAAAATTGTCAACCTTAACTAAAATATCTTTTATAATGGCCTTAAGCTATTTGATTGACCTATCTATTAATAGAATGATCATCTTAAATGTTTAGATTCACCAATCCTTAACTTCATAAACATGTCATTTACCATCAAATTAATACTAACACTTAAATATATTAATCCCCTTTTAGTTAAAATATGTCAATATAAGAGAGGATAGTAAAACTTCCTAAATTCTTTATTTTTTAGGGAGACAGTGTCACACCCATCACTTAATATCACCATTTACAATTTCTTGTGACTCTTCTGATTATAAATGATATCCTTTAAGTTTTTGGCATAATTTGGAACCTATTAAAGAGTTTTAACCAAGGGTATGTCGACATGTAAATGCTTAAAAAGTTATGAAAACTTACCAAATTTATCTTCCTTTTTTAATTTTTTTCAAGAGTACACGGGTATCAAATTATTAGCTTGTATTCTTTAACTACTTCCTTCTTTAGCTTCTCCTTTTTTCTTTATACTTTTACCTCACCATTCTCTTCTTATACAACAATCTTCTCCTCCTTTTCTTTCTATTTCTCTTCAGCTTTCAACTCCTTTCCATTCATAAAAGTCATTGCATTCTTTTGTTCCCTCAGGTTAGGTTTGGTGTTTCTTGGAAAGCACCTTATTACCTTTCATAGATAAGATGAATAAGTTGTCCAATCTAATTTTCCATGTTGTGAAGGAGGCTTGTTGATTTTGAAGAGATTCTCCATTACTCTAGAAGCGAGTTTCAGATGCCTCGTTGAATTTTATTATGGCCTCCTTAATACTTAGCTTCCTTTCTTATAACTATTGTTGCTAAAATCTAAGTGGAAGCCCTTGTTTTTATTATCCTTAATTATCTTATAAAAATTTAGGATGAATTCTCTACCCCAAATTGTAGGTATTATTATAATGGTTAGATTGAGACCAGTTCTCCTTAAAAATAATTTGTTCAATTAGTTGTCCCATATTGTAAAAGCCCTGACATTCATGATTAAGGTGTCCTCCACTATAAGTATCACAACTCATCACTTGTACCAATTGAGCTACCAATCCCATATTATCAATCTTCTTAATTATAACTTCTAACTTTGTCTATAATGTTGTCACCATATAGACAAATGAATGTCGCATGATTTTGGCATTAGCCCCCAATTCTCCCATTATCATTCATTCTTGGCAACGTTTTTGATAATATATGTAGTTCCTTATAAGTTTTAAAACTAGTGGTCCTACCCAAAGATGTGTCAATCAACTGCTTTGTGGTGTAGCTCAATCCACTACAAAATGTTTACATGTGCAGTCTCAATCAAGTCTATATTATGGGCACTTTCTCATCATCTCTTTCCATCTTTCCCACGAATCATACGACATGTCACGTTCTAATTATTAAAATGAGAAGGTTTGATTCTTGAGTATTATTATTTATGTTGGAGGAAAATGCTTGGCTAAAAGATTTTGAGTAAGCCTGTTCCATATCGAAATGTTTCTAAAAGGCAAAGACTTCAACCATAATTGAACTCCATCCTCAATGTATATTAACAACAACTCAGTGAAAGTCCCATTACTACGCGAGATCTGGGAAGGTTCAATAGCATGTAGCCTTATCTCTAACTAGTAAATAGGTTGTTTGTGATAAACCCACTTTAAAAAATCATATATATTTAAAATAATAAAATAATAGTAATTAAAAATAAACATAAAAGATAGTAAAATAAATATATATAAAAATGTAAAAATAAAGAATACAAACAAGATAAAGAGTAAAAATAAAAATAAAATAAGTAAATAGATACCCAAATAAGAAAGAAAAAAAGTAAATAAATAAATTTGGCCCCAACTATGCAACCAAACAAAATCCGTTCCTAACTTATATAACCAGACTTGATCCAGTATGACCCAAATGGACTTGCCCAAACCGACTTGACCAACTTAACCCGACCTAACCCCATAGTCGACCTATTGCCATTATCACCATCTATGAACATCTCTAAATTCCATGTTTAACTTTCTCATTCCTATCACTCAATGTTAAAGGTAATAATATTAAATGATTGGCATCCTCTAAAACTCTATTGAGCTTGAATGTATTATGGATCTCTAAAAAAATTTGCAATATATATATTTGGAGCCTTATCTAGTAGCCTATTAAACTATAGCCATTAAATCACCTAAACTATGTTATGTTTGATCTCAAAATTATTAGCCTCCACTCTTCATATAATAGTACTAGATTATATCCCCATAAGTGATGGTCTAACATAATCTCCCATAATACGATATTCTCCTTATCTTACCATTATTTCTAATAGCTAGAACCTCATAGCTTATAGGTTCCTCTTCCTTAAATTCCAAAATAAAGTCTTTTCAATTTCTGAACCTGAATCAAACAATAGTCTAAAACTACTTCTGATCATAAATCAAAGTACATGAATCCTAAAATTCAACCATCAAATACAAGATTAAGAAACAAAGTTTTAAAACAAATTAATACAAAAAATGATTACATTTATTAAAATAGAGTATTCCTAATATCTTAGTCTGTAACAATGGTGCCAAAGCATAAAGTGGTGTTATCTGTATTTGATCAAAACTATGTTAAAGATTTATGCACAAGTGCATCTATGATACTTTCAGTATAGTTGAATGTCAATCCCGTGAAGATTACAAGTACTAGTTAGTAATTTTCTTTTAATGACTGTCGAATTCCTGTCGACTAAGTTTCTCTGTGTTGCTCTCCCTCTTTTTTGGAAATTTCTCTCTCTTTTCTTTATCTGCAGCCTCCACTTTTCAGGTATGGTTCTTGATTAATCAATCTCTTCTTTTTAAGTGTTCTGTGGGTTTTGTTGGGTTTTATGAAATTTCTACTTTTTATGATTTTTTACTTTTGATATTAGCTTCTTTGTTTGATTTAGTGTTTAATACTTTCTGGGTTTTATTATGTTGACCTCTTTGTATATGATATTGTTGGCTTTATGTCAAGATTGAATTTTTATGCTTAATGATCTTATGGTTTCAGAAGTTGTGTGTTTATACATATTCATTTTTTCTGGGTTTTCGCATTTTGATGATTCAAAGTTGAGTTCTTTGATGTTTTATTCTCTCTTATTATCTGGGTATTGGTGCTTTTCTAAACATAAAGAGATAATATATTTCGTTATATATTGTTTTTATTTATTTATGTATTTATTGTAATTTTATTTACATCATTATTTAGTGTGCCAATTTTACTTATTTACTTTTTAACCTGCATCACTCTTTTATTGTCACTTTTGCAAGTGGGTCTACCGAAAACAACCTCCCTATTATGTAGGGGTAAGACTGCGTACTATCAGACTTTCCTAGACTCTGCTTTATTGCGGAACTTCGGACTAGGTGTGATGATGATGATGATGATGATGACATATGATTTCTTATCCCCATATATGAAATTTGAAATTGGATAACTAAAACTAGCATATTTCAATTCAATCACAATAAGTAATTATAAATAATTCACAACATTAAAATAAAGAATAAATATAAAATAATAAGGTTCATCCCATCTAGATCAATCTCAATTTAGTTCATAATAAATAAAATAAAATAAAAATAATCAAGAAAGAAATAATATAAAAGAAAATATTCTCTTAGCTCTTGAAATATTGATGTTCTTGATTGAATCTTAAAGGAATCCCCTATTTTGAAATAAATTTGCTTCTTTATATGTCAAGACTTTCTTTTGCAACTCTTTTTGACTACTTTCTAGTCTCCCCCTTTGTTTAATTCCCTAAGAACTCCTTTTATTCTCACGAAACTCTAAAAATTCCAAGAATCTTGCCCAACACAGGTCTAATATAGACCTTTGTTCTTCAAGATGTGGAAAATCCTAATTTACATAAAAATCATCTGTAACATAGGTTCATAATACAAATGCATGTTGCACTTATATTGGATTAGTAACTCCTCAATCATACATCCAAGGTTTCATCTTAGAAACATAAGTCCGAAGGCCATAAACACATGTCCATGTTTAGGCCAATGTTGCAAGTTCTCAAAGAAATATAATGGACTAATAATGTACATGACATAGAACATGGGACTATGTTTGACCAATTTTTTGAATATATGTTCAACTTGTTTTTGTCTAAATGCATCCTAAAAGATTTCCAACTTGGCTCCAACTTGTCAGAATTCACTCCTTCTTCATTAATGAACTAAAATAAGGCCTTTAAACAAATTATAGGCCACATTAACTATCAAATGATATAAAAATTATCCAAACACAAGAAAAATTATCTCAAAATTATGCTAAGAACATACTATATTTAGCGCTATCAAGATCCCTTCCTTAACCTATATCTTTCCAATCATCTTGATGTTCAAATTTGCTCATATTAATTTTTCTTGGTTAAAATTCATCATTCAAGTTATCTTACTTCTCCTCATCATCGAAACTATCTTGGAGAAATCATCATTTTTTATATACTTATTAGGAATTTGTGGCAATTGTTCCTTTTATATCTTATAACTCCAATTAATCTCTAATATCTCCAAACATCATATTCATAAGCTGGCATAGTTTAAATCATAAGCATATCATCCTTCCTTCCCCTTTCAACCACGTAAACATAATTCTACCTTCAAAAGAATATTAGTAATAACCTTTTAAAACTATCTCAGGTATTCTCTCATTTAATGTCACTTTATTCACTCATGTTTCACTCTAAATTTCTAGCTTTCTCTATTTATACTGCTCAGAAACTCGTATATTACCAGTAGTTTTCCCTTTTAATTTTTTATTAAACTAACTAAAACAAACAAAAGAGTGAACTCTTAATATTAAATCAATCTCAAATCTTGATGGAGGCAAAGGCAAGTAAGAAGATAAAAGTAGAAACAAAATGAAAGAATTCAAAATATTAGGAATAATTGCAATAGATTATAGATTCTAATTGAGAGTTGCACTTAGGAAACAATCCTAAATTTTGATCACGTTATGAACAAGATTTACTGTTGATACTAGAATGAAATTAGAATTATTTAAAATAGGCAAGAAAAGTATACAGACACAAATATACTCTTCCTAAAAATTGTTGAATGATAATTTTCCTCCTTTCTTATCGTAATAACATTCACTATTTACTTATTTGTATACTCTAAAAGTTAATGAATAAAAATGATGACATGAAGAAAAATGTAGGAATGAAATAAATAAGAAATCAATGGATTTAAGAATTAGAAAAAGAATGTATAAAGAAAATAAAGAAAGAATCAAGAAAGTAGGAAATAAGAACAAATAAAAGATTAATATAATATGATTTTATAACTAAAGCTCTGATACATAAACTTATACAAACACCAAGGATGAAAATATGGCATCCAATATACATAAATTGTAATCAAACCCCAAAGAAGCTAAAACTAGATTAAAGATAGAAACTTGACCCAATGATTATACAGATTCTTTAACCAAAGGTATAAGAAGAATCTTGATGCATCATTATAAAGAACTAGAACTAAGACTAGAAAATGATTTAAATTCCATAAACAAATAACTTAATAAGTTCTAAAGTTCTTTAAAAACCCAAAGAAAAACTCTCACAATTTTATTAAAGATCAAAGATTTCTATTTAATTGAAAAGAAACAACTTAAATACTTAAAAGATTAAGGTTAACTAGAATTATGCTATTGTTAATGCCTTTAATTGTAGTCGTTATTTATGCTTTTAGTAGGCTAATTATAGAATAATTTCATCAAGTTACCATACCTTTTAACTATAATTTATACATCTATTTGCATTGTGAACTATAGTGTTGGCATCTATCTTACACCGTATTTTTTTTATTTATATGTCATTAGCATATCTCTCAAACTTTGTCACCAAATTCCTCAATCATGATTAATAAAAATATTACATAATGGGAATATACCTTTTTTCTAATTTTGAGAACTCTTCTCAAAAATAACATATATCCAAGAAATATGGTTCACTAAGACTTAGTATTACTATACTAAATAATGGTAATCTCTTCTTGACAGCCAATTGATGTAAAGAAAGTAAGTGATAGGTATATGATATGACAACTAAATAAGATTAAGAATTTAATCATAGAATTGTCTACTTCCACTATTTTATTTAAAATAACAAGCCTTACTACTATTCTAGATCTCACTTAAAATTAGTTGATCTTAAGTTTACTCATTAAATTGAAATTAAGTGGATAACATCTTTATAAATCATATCTCATATAGCTCCTAGATTTGTTAGATGATAAATTCTTGCTAAAACATATCTTAATGTTATTGTTATCATTGCCTTAAGTTAATGTGATCATAAGTTTATTCATCTAAATCACATAAATTTAGTTATGTACGACTCGTTGTAAGATTTAACATATTCAATTTAAAGCCACTTTAAGTTTATTCAACTAACTTAACAAAATACATAACTTTAGTTTAAAATACATAACTTTAGTTTATTCTTACAACAATGGAAGAAAATAATCTTATTCTAATTATGTACTTAATATTTTTAATAAGGAATTTAATTTTAAATGTTCTCATCAAACATATGAAATGTAGGTAAATGTCATACATCTATATATATATATATAGGGATACATAAAATATGCAATTTGTTATATAAATATAATCAATTTATATACTTAAATCATATGTTTGATTCTAATTATTAATATTTATATACTAAATTAGCATTCTAACACCTTCGGTGTATAATTTAGATTAAATGTAAATTCCTAAATAAATTAAATTTGCATTCTAAATAAAAATTTAATTTGATTTACAAATATTTTTCAAAATTAAAATAGGAAGTTATTTAAAATATTTTGATATCTTTAGTAAATTTAATAAAAATGATTTTAAATAAATTAACTCTTCTTAGTTATTAAAAATCTTCTTTTAAAAATTAGCTAATAAGATACTCTAATCTAATTAAAAAATATTTTCTAATCTAATTAGAAAAACATTTCAAATCTTATTAGAAAATAACTTTTCATAAATTAAAAATTATTTATAATCACAAAAAATACTTCAAAATTAAATAAAATATTTTTAATTTAATTAATAAAGTATTTTACATTATTTATTTAGATAGTAGTTTCATAATTATTCAAAATTTTATTTTTGATAAATTAGAATATATTTTTAGTATATTAAGAAATTTTATTTTTATTAATTAATAAATAAAACTATTTTAAATTTTAATTAATATAATATTTATTCTAATAAATTAAGAAAGTTATTATTTAAATTAATAAAGGACTATTTCTAGAAATAAGACAATAATCCTCTAAATAAAAGAATAAACTTAACTTATTTATATCAAATTGAAATAAATAATGTCAATTTTAACTTATTTAAATCAAACTAAAATAAATAATATTAATTAAGAATACCTTTATTAATTACTTAAAAAATTTTCAATTTTAAAGAATATAATTAATTAATTCTAATCTAATTGAAATATAATAAATTTATCGTTAGAAAATAATTTTCTAAAATTTAAATTAAAAATTAATATAATTATTAATCTTAATCAAATTAAATTATTTTTAATTTAACATTAGAAATAATTTTAAATTTTAAAATAATTTAGGGATAAACTTATTCTTCAATTTGAATTACCCCTAATGTTTTACATTAATCAAGTTTCCAATAAGTCATTATTCTAGTTATAGAATAACTGAAATGGTCTTTAGTGGAACACCCATATTCCAACCTCGTTATAGTTATCCCTATTTCTAAATACCCTTTGTCTTTAACCTTGGAAAACCCTAACAACTAAAGAAAACCAAATTCGCCACTGTAACTCAATATTATGAATATCATACCAGTATCAGTATTGAATTTAATTTTAGTACGATACTATAACGATACTGGTTAATATTGGTTATCATTTTGGTAATGTTTCAAATTTATAAAATAGTCCTTGAATTTTTTAAAATTACAAAATTATCTCTCAATATAATGTACAGTATATATAATATATAATTTTATACTAATCATATCTCCAAAAAAACATAATAATAGAAATTTAAAGTAACAATAATATGTTTATTTTTATTAATATTACTTTTCACATATTTCACTTATAAATAATAGTCACAATGAATATATAAAGATTATTTAATCATTATACGAATCTAAAATTAGTGGCAATACAAAGTACTTAAAATGTTACAATTTCATCATATAATAAATAATAATCACATCAAAACATCAAATAAAAATAAAAATTTCATAACTCTCTAACTATTACAATTTGCAACAATAGTCCTTGCTAAAGAACCAACTAAAAGTGAAATTTGAATCAAACATTTTTGCAATTACATTGCATATACATAACTTAACACATACATCAAATATAAGTTAAATTAAATGAAGAGAAGAAATAAAACCTAGAAATTCATTCAATCGAATACCAACTCAAATCACATTGACCTCAATTCTCATTTAGAACACAATCCTTATCTGTAAAAGGAATCTCGTAATCAGTATCATTCGAATTTATTGCGCCAAACAATATGTCAATACTTTCTTATCTATTATTATCTTCTACATCACTCTCGTCTATCGAACCTGGTTCCTCAAAAACCTAGTTAGCCAAAAGATCGATATGATCAAGGCAAATTGGATCTATATAACTATTTGTTCTATTAAGAGTCCTAGTAAACATTAAAATTAAATTATTAAGAAATTATATCTAACTTAATAATGATAATAATATACACTTCCTGAAACTTTAAATTGTATCGAATAAAGACCAAGTCGTTCAATCTTTTGTGCTCCAATCTATTTCTTTTCTTGGAATGAATGAATTTAAAGAAGCTTCAATTCCTTTCACACCCTATTGCAACACTTGTACTTAGAATTTGAATTGCAAACCTTTGCAATTTTAGAGCACCACTTTCGACTTGGTCCCACCAAGCAACTGTAAGTCGTAAGAAAACAAAAGTAGCATTATAAACAAAATAAAGTGATGATCAATTTTCAACAAGTAACAAAAGTGAAAAATATATATCTAGATTAAGTTCGTCTTTTTGAAAAACAGCAATTGGCATCCTTAGGAGATCTTACATCATCTCATATGCAACAATTGTTGTAACAGTTAGCATTCTCCTATTAAGTTCAACTTTCTTTGCCCTATCTATAAACAACAGAAAGTAAAGTTGGGCTTTCCCATATCTCATTGATGACTGCAAAATAAGGTGTATATAAAGAAGGCCTATTTTTTAGATTAGCCTTGGTTGCTTCTTTTGCCCTCTCTATGATATCATAAAGTAACTCATTGTTGCCTTCTTATCACTAACCCTCACAAAAGGCTCACAAACTCGAATGAAAAAATTGACATTGGGATAAAATTCATTATCTTCAAGTATAATTCTAGAAACCTCCAATCCAACATTACACTTAGCATGCTAAGATGCAACTCACTTATCACTTGCAAACATTTGTCTTAACTCTTTCTTCATCATAATACAATACTAAAGTGATAAGAAATTTGTTGCAAATCTTGTAATAGCGAGATGACACAATTTACTATCAATGGTGAAATCCTTTATCATTAAATTCAAGACCTATACATGATTATAGATGAACTTGGTCACTTTTTTTTACTTTCTGTACAGTCTCACCAACATTTGGAAAATACCTAGCATCTCCTACATTTTTCAACATCAAGTCAATGTAATGTGCATTAATAGTCCAATAAAAAGAACTATATTTACTTTGCAATCATCTTTCAGTTGCATTATAAGCAAAATCATAGTTAATAACGTTCCCAACTTCATTCCAAACTTCATCAAACATTTCAAATAAAGTATCAGCATTCCTAACAAGGATAGATGCATCAATAGACTTTAAAAACATTGTCCCATTTGTAAAATAAACCAAAAAGAATTTAATAATAAGCTTCTGTCTTCTATTTGTCCAACCATCGCACATAATTTTTTATTTCATAAATAAAGCTACTCAAAAGTTTACCTCTTTAGTCACCAATTGAAAGAGCTTTATATCTTAGATCATAACAGGCAATAACATCTACCATGGTTGATAATAATAAGAGTGGGAAGTTTTGAGTGTTATAAATGAATCATACCGCCATCTAGCCATTTCCATATCCATATTATAAGCCACTTCTTTATATTATAAGGCACACACTGAGCTCTAGGAGTTATTTATGGTGAAAAAAATTCGATACCTGTCTTCTTATTTTCTTAACATCAAGTGCAACATTCCCTTCTTATTAGATAGGAATACTACCACCTTCACCATTCCCACTAACATCCTGAACGCTGACAAAAGAACTTCCACTACCAATTTTGTAATTCAATCTTTGTCTTCTATCTTTCTCATATTGATATTCTACAAGCAAAGACTTCATTTTTTATTTCACGTTAAGGCTCACTATTTTTACAAGGCTCTAGATCACCTTTAACCTCAATTAAATGCTTCTTTAATTGGTGATTCCTCTTAAGTGAATCACACGTTAATACAAGACTTATTATACAATATACAAATGCACAAGAAGGGGGGTTGAATTGTGTATTATTTTTTTATAAGCCCCTTTGAAAACGTTTTGTTAAAAGAAACTTGTTCTTTTCACAAGAACTACTGAAAATCAAAGTTATAAAGTATTTTTCGAAAACTTGTATAAAAACTAGTAAGATCGAAAATTGAAAGATAAGAGAGATTAAGAGTTGAGAGATGTTGACACAACGATTTTTATACTGGTTCACCCCAAACCGTGGGCTACGTCCAATCCTCAGATATCTTTCTGAGATTTCACTATGTCTCAAACCGTTACAAGTATTCTTTGTCTCCGAGCCTCTTCAGGTCTCTTACAAATAGTATTCTTTCACACTTAGCCTCTGCAAGCTATCTGCACTACTTTTAACTGAAAGGTTTTTCGAGCTTTGTTATAGAAAAACTAGCTCTAGATTTTTTGCAGAATAGTTTCTCTCAAGTATTGCTAAGCTCTTTGATTTCACTAACTTTTGTAACTTCATCAATCTTCGTAATTTTTGTAACTATCATCACTATCGTAACTTTTTCAATCTTCGACTCCGATTCATATTTATAGTCTTCGCCTTCAACTGCTTCTTGATTCTTGATTCTTTCTTCTTTCAAGAATCGGTTATTCAGTTGAGTTATGTAACTAACTCAAACTGATTCTTGTTTTGCGTGATTTGCATCCGTCTGCTTTTCTTCATTTTGTTTTTCTTCGTCTGCGTTTCTTCCGTCTGTTTATCTTTATTAGCTTCCATCTGCTTTTCTTCGTCTTCTTTTCTTCCGTCTGTTTTTCATTATTATTTGTACTTCATCAAAATCATTTATGTAAAGTCATTTTGACTTAACAGAGTATTACCAACTCCTTTGCTACAACTTTAATTCCTTGCTGCACTATCCTCTCCTTCTTTGTTAGGCGTTGTTATCGGAACCCAACTCTAAATCGGATATCATACAACTTGAGCATATTATCCTTAGGATTATCTCCAAATACTCTTATTAAACATCATCCCACAAGGGTGGCATACCATGATAAATAAACATCAAAACAAACTTATTACCTTAATGTTGGATCCTATCTCTGGATGTGGAATTTAAATCTTGCTGACAGATTATAATACTCTCATATCTTTACTGTGTCGTACTCTTTAATAGATTACATACAAATAATCATGATTATTACATTTCAATATCCTCAAACCAAAAGGGATTTACAAGCTATAAT
>JAOSBK010048833.1:0-18101 GCA_027568895.1 Erythroxylum shatona
GGTCCGATGATATGTGAATGTGAGTGAATAGGAATATGCAAATGTAAGTGATGCATTCCATGTCATGAATGCATGAAACATAATGGTTGTTGTGATCAAAGTAGCCATCGATAGAGCTTAAAGCTCAACAAGTAAAAATGAGCCTCGAGCTCAAAAGTGATTCAGAGCCTCAGGCTCAACGTTTAATGAGCCCTATATGGGACAATTATTAATGAACCCTCTATGGGACAGTTATCAATGAGCCCTATATGGGACAGTTATCAATGAGCCCTATATGGGACAGTTTAGACACTCGGTCACAACAAAGTAATAAATGGAAAGTGGGTCTCATATGCATTGCATATGTAAAATATAAGTGATTAAATTGTATTGAACGTGAAGTGTGAAATGTGTAATGATGTGAATTATGTGTTACGTGATTGGGTGGGCCATCAATGATGGTCACTCATTCAGTTTTCTAAACTCACCCAAAATTTGCAAATATTTTTCAAGATCAGAAGAATATCCCATTAGGCCAACGGGAGTATACTTACAGCATTCAAGTGAAGGATAGAGGCCGGGATCAGTTCGCGTCTACATTGCATTTCTTTATTTTGTATTGAATTGTATTTTCCACAACTTTTTGTATAAATTTGTATTCCGAAATGAATAAAGTGTTTTGTATTTATGAAAGGGCCCAAATGGCTATTGAAAATGTAATGATTGTATTGATGCAATTGAATAAGTTTATGATTAGAATGGGTCGTTTTGATTATTGATTTTTGTATACGCATGGGTAAATTTTACAAAATTTTGTACTGAGTTTCAAGGGTTTGACTGACTGAGTGTGCTAGCACGCCACCTCGCAGGGCACGAACTTAGATGCCATACAGGATATCGGGTACATGTCTTGCGGGAGTGGGATGCTACATTTATGTGGTATCAGAGCCCAAAAATACTATCTTACATGGGCATTTTGAAATACATGTCAAGTTACATGCATTTTAGACAGGTCATAGCAGACGGTAGCGACCGATCCTTATTCTGAGTCATATGAGTATGAGTCACACGCATGAGCATGTGTTAAGTGCTTAAGTTGATCGAAAAAATGAGAAAAGTGATGATATGTCAGAATGTGAGAAAGTGGAAGTTATGGATATCTAGAAATGAGAAATAGTATGTGACTGAATATGACAGACAAAGATTTAACACAATTGTATTGGTGGATGTATTTTTGAATATGGCACCAAGATTGTACTGTGATGATATGTCCTCGAATATGATATAAATGTGAATGTATTGTCATAAATCGTTTGAGGAAAATAGGGATATGAGTAGAAATGAGGAGATTAAAGTATATAAGCAGATGGTAATGAAAACTTCAATTTGTTATGATCGTAAGAGGATGAATTTGGAACCGAAATGGATATGTGCTTATCGTGACAAGAGTTTATAATTCAGTATAAGAAGATATTAGGGGAATTAAGACCAGAATTTCATAATGGCTATGCATCAGTAATTCTAAATTAATTGAGGATACATATATGGGAGAAGAAATAGATATAATTGACTTTATAAGAGATGAATGATGTGTAGTAAGGAGAAAGTTAGAAATGCATATAAGATAGGATTTTCTGCCAAAATGAGAAGGAGGTAAGCAAAAGCCCCCAAAGTTAAGTTAGTTTGTTATTATGAGTACATATCTGATAATGGGATTATTATAACAAGTGAGAATATTGGGCACAGATGTATTATATGTATGGGATAATATAGGAAGAAATCTAAGACTTGTTGAGTATTGTTAGTCATAGTTCTCATAGTTCAAAATCAAAGATGAATTAGAGTAATACATGAAAGTGCTAACATCGATCAATAGAGGATAGATTGAGGTTATTAATGATGTTCCTATGGGTGATGAATTCTGTGAAAAAAGAAGAAGGGCATGATCGTGGCACAGTCCCCATGATCGAGGACAGATACAAATAGAAAATTGTTGTCCTGAATCAAATGAGATTACGGTATCCTGAATGTAAGTTATTAATTGGTAAATTGTCTTAAAATACATCTATGGAAAAGACAGAATGATCTTGATGATATATATCAAGTATAAGAGTAAAAGAATTGCTTGATGCTTTACTAAGCCTTATCAGAAAGGATATTGTTATCACATAAGTTATGACAGGAATTAATCTCCTAGAGATTACTAAGAATGTTTGATCAGCAATGATGATAACAGTGGATTGATAAAGGTTACATGAACAATATAGATGATTGTAGCAAGAAGTCTTTTTTTGAAGAAAAAGAATTTCACTGAATTAGGTTAAGCAGATCAGATAATTTACTTTAAGAATGATTAATGAAAGAACAAATTAGAAATGAATCTGTAATGAATCAAAAGTGAATATTGGAGTTCTAATCCTAACGGAGACTCAAGGATACGATGTTGAATATGCTACTAAGAGTGTATGCATTTTTGTTGATGTAAAGTATCCAACTAGGTGAATGGATTCTTAAAATTGAGGCGACATTAAGTATAAGAGATACAAATCAGGTGTGATAAATGGGTTACCAACAAAGGAAGTTAATTTTGCAATTAAATCAAAATGTGGGGAGAAACTAGAATGAATGAACAGGCGTTAGAATAAATTCATATGAAAAATCAAAGAAAATCAAATGAATTAAGAAAATCATTTGAGAAAAAGAAGTCAATTGGGGAATCGAAAATAACATGAGATAATACTACTTCATTGAGGAACTAGATTCTCAAAGAATTACGAGAACAAATCATGGGCACAAGGAGTTTTGGGTTATATCTGTTGGAGTTAACATTCCCCCCGACAATATTATGGTATTGGAAATTTCAGTGATCCAAGTAAAAACTTGATCAAATAGTGACTATGAGTATAAATGATATATCAAGTGTATTCGAAAAGCAAAGAGCATATTTGTGAAACTTGAGGATAAATCTTACTTATCATGAAGGTAAAAATAATTATGTCGAGTTCAATAGGAGTGGACTTTTGCTTGATTAAATAAAATGTTGGATCTTATAGTATCTGACCAGGGCGTATTTGGGAGACCCAAGGAAATAGAGGAAATGAAAAAGTAAGAAACTAAAAAGAATATATGAGAGATTTGGAGTCCTTTAGAACTAGCTGTACGTTGGATGCTACAAAAGATTGTAAAGGTGTTTTTACTGATCTTATCCCGTGATTAAAATGTTTGAGGAAAAATGTGTGAACTGTATCAGTAATGAATGTAAAGAGAATTTTGAGGAATTACAACACCAATGATAATAATATCAGTTGGAATTTGAGATTATATAGTATACAATGATGTTTCACATCAAAGAATAGGATGAAATCTAAGGCAACATAATAAAGTGATTTCATATGCATTGAGACAATTAAAGTCTTATGAGCTGCTTATTTGATACAAGATTTATAACTTGTTGTTATAGTGACTAGCTTGAAAGTTTGGAGACATTATACGTATAGTGAAACATTTTGGATCTATATATAAATATACATTTCATTAAAGTTTGAGGTAAGTATAGAGTTTGAAAGAACTGAATACAAGGTTGAGACCATGAATAAAGTTACTGAAAGATTTTGATTAATCAAATGAGTATTTCCCTGAAAAGCTAATGTTGTAAATTAATGCATTGAACAAAAAATTCAATAATGGTGTAACACAAATTCAAGTATTGAGGTTACAAAGCCAAGTGCAATGAAAAAGCGTACAATGTTGAGATGAATGTTGGACAAATCAAAGTACTCTTAGCTATTGAATTTA
Organism: Erythroxylum shatona; assembly: GCA_027568895.1. Lineage (NCBI taxonomy): Eukaryota > Viridiplantae > Streptophyta > Magnoliopsida > Malpighiales > Erythroxylaceae > Erythroxylum > Erythroxylum shatona. Next base: position 3,775 of record JAOSBK010048833.1, read on the forward strand.
AGATCAATTTCACGTGAAAAGGTTAGCAAAGCCCAAATAGAGAATTCGAAAATTGTGGATTTTATTGAGGAGTAAAAAATGAATCCAAATTTGAGTTTGATTTGGAAAATGCTATTTGGTGACTGAATCAGAAAGAATGTATACCCGATAAAGATAATTGAACGAAGAGATTACTAGAGAAAGCACAAGTAACAACCTAAGCTAGACATCCTAGTAGGAATATGTTGAAATAGTATTTAACTACTAAGGATGTAGAAACAAGTGACCGAGTGTTTGAATTATCAACAGTCTTAACTATTGGGGATATGTTTAAACACTTATATTTTGGAGTTCATAGGATTATGAGGTTAATGTACAGTTTTAATTGAATTTAAGCATATCAATCACTATCATAGTGATATCGTTACGATACTATATGAAGCGTTATACGATGAAAAAGGGTCGTTCTCCTTTATATTGAAATGAAGAGGACTTAAAAATGGTTAAAGACCAAAATTGATTCGAGACACTGTTAGTATGTGAAATGAATCTGTAATAGGAATTAAGTTATTCAAGAAAGATGAATGAACTAATGTATCAACATCGAGGTTATGGAATATCGTGAGATAGACATAAGAATTGAGTGTATTAACATTGAAGTGATGCGGATTATTAAAGGAAAGATGAATTGTTTCTAAGAGTATCACCTTGGTAAGATGTGTTAAGCCTGATATGAATTGATCTGTAAGAAATTATTATGAGTTAGTGTTACTGATAAAAGGACGTCTTAGATTCATAATATGTGATTTGTGAATATGGTAAGAAATAATGATATGATCTGACAAAGATGCTTCGGATTCACACAGTGTTACTTGGATATGTTTAGGAAATATCGTTATGATCCGGTAAGTGTTATTGAAACTGAAAGTGAAAATTTTGAATAATCCGAGATATTAAGGAACTAATTAAGATAGTGTGATATTTGAACAACTGATTGAAAGACCTAGTGAGACTATCGACTGTGGTCAATTGGGTGAAAGTGTTTGAGTAATGAGGTTACATGGGAAATGGAGGACTATATGAGGAAAGATTTTCCCGGCCTTATTGATCTATCAGATATTAATTTCGAGGACGAAATTTTTTTTAAGGAGGGGAGAGTTGTAACATCCCGTTACCCACCTTAAGGCTAAAATTGTAAATGTGAGAGATTATGGAGAAATTTGGAAACACATTTCATGCTTATGCATTTCATAATATGCACATATATGTGAATAGTGAATTTTGCACACATCAAAATGATTGTACATGCATTCATTGACATTATGGGTATAATTGTTAGTAAATGTGGCTTTTATTTGGAAATTGTGGTTTGATTGTATTGAAAATTTGATTTGGAGACTAGAATTCTTGATTTAGGATTTTTGGAGCTTTTGGGGAAATTTTCTGAAAATAATTGGGAAAATTTTTAGAATAGAAAAATTGCTAAGCGGCAGAACAATGATAATGGTATTAGAATTTACTGTCAAATGGCAAAGGAAATTTTGATATGTGACATTGGGATTTAATGACAAGTGTCATTGAAAATTAGAGAAAATTGGGTTGACAATTTGAGACAACTGGACTAGCTCTTTAAAAGAGCCAATTGGAGACCACACAAAGATGTCAAGTGGCATCCGTCCACGAAATTGACCAAATTAAAGACCATTTCATGGTCTTTCATTGCCCATTCACGATAAATGCTTCTCTTCTTCATCTTCTTTGATTTTTTTTTTCATCTTTCTGTCCTTCTTTTTTGATGCTCTCATAACCCACCCATCAACATTGGGTTTTGTATCATCCTTCACTTTTTCATCTTCTTTATGTTGAGAAAAACCTAGCCTCCTTCACCCTTAAATGTAGATGAACGTATATGTTGAAGGAGCTAGGGTTCACGGTGATTTGAAGGAGCTTTGGAGCTAAACAAGTAAGTTAGGCTTTAATCATTGTAGGTTTGGTTAATTGAAGCATTTGTGATGATTGTTAGAGGTTAAATGGCATATGATGGTGTTTTATGTATGATGATTATGTTTGATGTTCTGTTTTTGGGCTAATGATCAAATAATGGATTAAGAATTGATGTGTGAATTTTATTGAGTTGAATTAGAGTAGAGAATGAAGAGTAAATGAGGTAGAAAGGATGATCTTTGTATAATATAAGTTATGTGTAAGTGTTTGATGTCAAAAATCTGGAAATTGGTAAGAACTGCGTGAGCTTCTATAGAAGTTCGCCGCAGTGAACTTGAAGACTAGCAAGATTTCTTTTGGGTATAGTTCGCCGCGGCGAAGCGAACATGTGAAAATTTCGCCAGAATTCTTCTTTGGAGGAGTTCGCCAGAAGTTTGCCGCGACGAACTTTTCCTGCACTGAACATGGTTCAGTATTTTGGTAATATCTTCTTCTATAGTTATCCAAATAGAATGGTTTTTTATTTGTAATAAACTAGAGACATAGGGATACAAATCATCTGAAGAAATAAAATTCTGAATCGAACATTAAGAATTTCAATTTCTGGGTGAAAATTGAGCATAGGGTGTTGTCTCTGAATAAAAATAGTTCGAAAATATTTCGATTATAACTTTCACATTACTGAACCAAATTAAGTGATTTTGGTGTCAATAGAAACATAAGACATAGGAGAAAACATTTCTAGAAGAGAGTATGACCAAATTTTATCAGTTTCACTTTCTAATTGAATTAGAACAGTAGACCCAAAAGTGTGACTTTGATAAATCTGAAGTGAGTCAATGAGAAAAGAATAGAGATTTTAATGGTCTTAGTGAGGCATAAACCTAAGTATAAATATTACGTAGATGAGTTTTGATATAAGACTAAGAATGTGATGAGAATAAGGGAAAGATACCAGGGATTGTCATGAGCATGCATGGTACATATTTTATTTACACATTTGTGCATAAGGGAATGCTTATAATTATGCAATTATTAATGTGTGTGCGTCATGTGTATTGCGTAATTTTGATGTGCAGGATGAACGTCTTCATTCAAATGTTTCCAGATCTTGAAACTAATGTTAATCTGGAGCGTACTGTGAGTAGACCGAGATGGTCTCACTTTATTGTTTGTTATCTAACTTTTGTATTATATTATGTGAATGTGATTGATTGTGATGGTTGTCGGACAAAAGGTATGATGAATGTGATGTATTATTGAAATATTGAAATGCTACTTGTATGTGAATGGGATGAAATATGAGTGCATAATACAATTGTTAAATGTCGGACTAAGGTCTGATGACATGTGAATGTGAGTGAATAGGAATATGCATATCTAAATGATGCATTCCATGTCATGAATGCATGAAACATAAGGGTTGTTGTGACCAAAGTAGCCATCGATCAGAGCTTAAAGCTCAATGAGTGAAAGTGAACCTCGAGCTCAAAAATGATTCAGAGCCTCAGGCTCAATGTTTAATGAGCCCTGTATCCCCCGAGTGGATAAGGGACAGTTATCAATGAGCCCTATATAAGACAGTTATCAATGAGCCCTATATGGGACAGTTTAGGCACTCGGTCACAACAAAGTAATAAATGAAAAGTGGGTCTCATGTGCATTGTAAAGGCATAATATGAATGATTATATTGCATAGAATGTGAAATGTGAAATGATGCGAATGTGGATTATGTGTTATGTGACTAGGTGAGCCATCGATGATGGTCACTCATTGAGTTCGCAAAACTCACCCAAAATTTGCAAATATTTTTCAGGATCAGAAGAATACCTCGTTAGGCAAACGAGAGTATACCTACAACATTCAAGTATAGTTAGAGGTCAGGATCAGTTCGCGTCTGCATAATTATTTTTATTAATTTTTGTATGAAAGGATGTATTCTCAGACTTTTGTATCATGTTTATTGATCAAATCTTTTTTTGTAATAACTTTCCAAAATGGAAAGGGTTGTAAATAAAACTGAATTTTGAGTGCAATTATTATATATATGTGATGGAAAAAGTTTATGATTAAAATGGGCTCAAATTGATAAATGATTTTCCACAAAAGTGTGCATTGTTTCAGAATGAAAAAAGATTTTGTAATAAGATTTGACTGATTGAGTGTTCTAGTACTCCACTCTCGTGGGGCACGGACTCGAATATCACCCTTCAATGTCGGGTTCGGGTCTTGCGGGAGTGGGGTGCTACATTTTATGTGTTAATTGAAGAAGATAGAAGTAAGAAAATTTTAGAAAAAATTACAGTAGAGAGAGGAAGTATATGTGAAGTTTAGATTTTTGATGTTTTAAGTGTAAATTTGAATTTGACTTGTTTAGAGATTGTATTGGATATAGAAATGCAAATAGATCATTTAGGTGTGAGTAAATCTAGAAATAATGAAAGAAAGAAGTAGTGAAGAAGAAGAGATGTTTGGTGAAGAAGAAGAGAGAAAGCATGCCTATGCATACCAATCAAATTAGTCAGAGTCGTGCACCCAACGTACGGTCGTGCATAACCAAATGACCATTTCAGATTTTTCTAACAACATGCTTTTGGGTCAACTTTCCGTCATCATTATGATAAGGTAAATGACATAATTAGGTAGAACTTTCTTCTAGAAAATTGTTCTCAAATGTCTTGAGTTTCTAATGACACTAATATCATACAATTTGATTCAGTATTACAAAAGGCATACTCAATTTACTTTGGATTGTTCTTTGAACTATAATTGTACTTTGTATTCAACTTCAAGTCAGATTACGAAATTCTTAGAGACAAAATTAAAATTTGATCTTTTCAAATAACTTTTATCCATATGTCTCTAGTTCAATGTACATCAAGAATCATTCCATTTGGATACCTACTGATCAAAATACAATCAAAATACCAAAGTATGTTCAGTGAAATCATCTCAATTTTTCATATTCCAGTACTCCTCAACATTTTCACCTTAAATTCAACAAACAAACCACTTCACATGGCTATAATTTTTTGTGGAGACAAAGAACAATGTGTTATGAGTCTATTGGTTTAAGAATCAAGTCATTTGGATGTTGGGTGAAGAAGTTATAGCAAAAAGATCAATGGATGTTCAGAAAACCATTTTCTTGTAAAAAGCTTTAGGTTGTTATCATGCCGTTTTCAAACCATCCTACAAAGTCTCGATCATGCTGAAGAAGCACGATGGTGATTTGCGACCTTCATCAGTAAAGTCAGCATGATCATGATTCGTGACCTTTATTAGAAGCAAAATGATGTCGTTTTTCTTACTTAAAATGTTCTACTTTAGGAGCAAAATGACGTGGTTTGGTTTAAAACCAAACAACGTCGTTTTGGTTTTCTTTAAACCTCTACCCTAGTCCCCTTCCTTGCCCACCTGCATTTTGCCGCCGATCTCTAGAGCTATGTTGTTGTCGAGCTTCTCCTCCCTCCTTCTGACCTTTAATTGTTGCATCTATTTGTTACCTTCTCATAGATTTCACTTCTTGTTCTTCGATTTGGGCTTGTAATGCCTCTCCTTTCTTCGATTTTAGCTGTAAGCTTCATTTTCTATAATACCTATTAAGCTTTTTATTGTTGTTGTGTTGTGATGTTTTAGCTATGCGATCGTTGTTGATGTTGTAGTCTCTATGTACTAGTCATAGAAGTGACTAATGTTCTTGGATTCTCTTGTTTTTTGAATTGATTAAGTTCAATTTACAGCTGTTGAAGCTTGTTTTGGTTTCTATGTGTGATAATGGGATGTACTTTTGCTTTCTTGGGCTTGGTAGGTGTTCATTTTTAGGGTTTTGAGTGTTCTGTGGTTGATAGATAGATGGGTTTTGGGTGTTTAGTGTTATAGATTTTAGCTAAAGGATTGGATGTCTCTACATTTTGACTTCATTTAGTAACACGGGATTAGTTCTACTGTTACTTTAATTGCTGGGAGTATTGCTTCCGTTCTAAGTATATCGAGGTAATTGAGACTTTTGATAACTTATTTATGCTCAGTGACTTGTTCTTTTGTCAAATTGATTGCTCTTGAATTTATCATATATATATAACCTCTAAGCAAAGTAATAATGTTCATTTAGTTGAAGTAGCAAATATATGATTTGGTTACAAAATACACCAAATCATTTGTCACAGGCTGAAATATAATGATACACCATATCAATTGTTTAGTTTGTGAACTTGGTGGTTACTATACTGAACAATATATGTTCATAAGATTTTATACATTTAATTGCCGAAGTTTAGTTCTAATTTATCGTGCTTTATGATAGATACTATTTCCAAGTGTGAGTAGGAGATAGTTGGAGGAGCCATTGGAAAACAAGAAGTAGGTTTGCTAACTTATAAGTATCAAGTTGGTAGATTGTTAATTGGTTTGTTTGCATTCATACTATAGCTATTGGATTTGCTCTATGAAATGCCATATTTTGCTCCATACAATTCCACTAAAGTATTAGATAAATAATACAGTAAATAAATTACCAAGAGTTGATGTATGAATTACAGAGCTATTGTGTATTAGGTAATTGTACGTTTCTATTTATCGGGACCTTTGATGAAAAGTGTCAAACTACCTCATTAAGCATACGAGTAAGAGTCTTTGTTGATTTGCCACTATCATAACATAATGTTCTCATTCTTATATTTAATTAATAGATATTTTGAGACTTTTCAATGGATAAGAGTTGGATAAATAGTGTTAGGGTTTCCTGTGAATACATTGATGGAGTGAGAATGTTTATGAATTTTGTGGTTGAAAAAAAGGGCAAAGAGTGTGAAATTTCATGCCCTTGTACATGTTGTATGAATTGTTATATAAGGTCTTAGATGAATGTTTTTGAACATTTAATGCAATTCATTATGGACCAATCATACACCTTTTGGGTTTTGTATGGTGAATTGCTAGAATATAGATTTATCTCTAGGGAAGAAAGGCTTGACGTTGCAAATGTAGACATAGATGGGGCGGGCAATGATATTAATGAAGGTGATGGTGATGACGAGGATGATGGCATGTAAGATTTGTTTGATGATGTGGGTACTTTCTTAAATGATTGTCTAATTAATCAGGATAGAAGGAGTCCTCCTACAAGTGTCAGTGATTCTATTATAGGTGCCTTTTATGAATTGTTGAGTAAGGCAACTAAAGAGTTATACCCTGAATTTACAAACTTTTCAAAGTTGTCATTTTTAATAAAATTGCTTCACTTGAAAGTGTACAAAAAGTGGAGCAATAAGTCATTTGACATGTTACTTGCTTTACTGAGGGATGTATTACCTAATTGTAAATCTTTAAACAAATGACATGGAATAATGATAAACCTAAAGATGACTACAATATCATGGTTCATCCTTTTGATGGTGAAGCTTGGAAGAGCTTTGATGAGGTATATCCTGAGTTTGCCAGAGCACCACGTAATGTTAGACTAGACTTAGCAATAGATGGATTCAATCCATATGGCAATTTGTCATTGTTATATAACGTGTGTCTTGTTGTTCACTTAGCAAACAATTTACCTCCTTGGATGTGTATAGATGAGTCACTCTATATAAGACCACTTATAGATGAGTTAAATGAGTTATGGGAAGATGGTTTTGATGTTTTTGATGTTTCAAAAGGAGAAAATTTTTGAAGGCATGCAGCTTTAATGTGGACGATCAATGACTTTCTAGCTTATGGTACTATTTCTAGGTGGAGCATAAAAGGCTATAAGGCATGCCCTGTTTGTAACAAGCACACTCCTTTTTGTAAGTTAAGAAATAAGATTAGTTAGTTAGGCCATTGGTGTTTTCTTGCTTACGATCATAAATGGAGAAAAAAAAAGAATTTGGATGGCAAGAGTGATCATCGACCTATTCCTAACTTATTAGATGGAGATGATGTGGTGGAACACTTATATCATGTGCAAAATATATGTTATGGAAAGCACCCCAGCAATAAGAGGAGAAAGACATTGGAAGGAGAGTTTAATTGGAATAAAAAAGCATTCTTTTTGATCTACCATATTGGCATAAGTTAAGATTAAGCATAACCTTGATATCATATATATAGAAAAAGAGTATTTGTAACAATATCCTTGGTACTTTGATGAAAGTTGAAGGTAAACCCAAAGATACAATTAAGGCTCGACTTGATTTGGAAGATAAGAACATTCAAAAGGAATTACACTTGATAAGAGCAGCTGATGGAATTATTGTGGCAAAACCTCCAGCATGCTATACAATGTCTTCGGATGAGAAGAACAAGTTTTGTAAGTTTGTAAAGCAGGTGAAGTTTCCAAATGGTTACGCATCTAATATATCTATATGTGTTAATGTTAATGAAAGAAAGATTACTAGACTTAAGTCTTATGATTGTCATAAACTGTTACAAAGCATTCTTCCATTAGGCACGCGTGCTATCTTGAATAAAGATGTGATAGGCATTTTAATGGAGTTGGGGACTTCTTCTGCCAAATTTGTAGACGAAGCCTTACATGGCTATTCATTTGCCAAATGAAGCCTTACTTGGTGGACCAGTTGCATATAGTTGGATGTATCCAATTGAGAAGTATTATTTAAATTTATCCTATCACTCTTAAAACTTAACTAAATAGTGTCCTATCTAATTGTGGTTAATCATTTGTTAAGATTCCTAGGTACATTAAAGGGATCTATTAGAAATAAAGCACTTCCAGAAGGGTCAATTGCTAAAACATATGTTGTTAAAGAGTGCATGACATTCTGTTCAATGTATCTAAAAGGAATTGAAACCAAATTCAATGTGCCAGAGCGAATCATTGATATGGTTGATGGTAGTGACAAATCAGTGTTCTTCCAACAATGTAAGTCGATTGGTGCTGGTAAAACAATTGCTCTTCCTATATATGAGCTAGAGATTGCACATTGGTATGTGCTTATGAATTGTCATAAGATTAGGCCCTTTATTAAGTAAGTAATTATAACCTATTGTGAAATTAAGATATGTAATAAGTAGAGATATTTCATATAATCTTGATTGAATTTTTTCATCTATAGTGAGCACATGGATGACGTGAGGCAACAAAGTCCATTATATGTTGATAGGAGACATAGAGAACAATTTTTTTCATGGTTAAAGCATCGAGTGACAAGAAGGTTTATACGTGGTCTACACTAGTAATTATATATTATTAACTAATTTTTATTTCTTGTTATAGATGACGACATTAACTAGCTCCTGTGAACGAAATATCTTTAAGTCTTTGTATGCATTAGCATGTGGACCTCATAGTTTGGTGCAGAAGTATACTGTATGCAATACAAATGGCATGCAATTTTGCACTAAAGCCCGTGATCTGCGTAGGATTACACAAAATAGTGGTGTTGCAGTGTTAGGAAATTATAAGGAAGATAATATTACATTTTATAGGCTGCTGACAGATATTATCGGGCTTGAATACATTAGGGGAAAAAGTGTTGTGCTTTTTAAATGCAAATGGTATGATCTTTGAAATTTGAATATAAGGGTCAACGACATTGTAAAAAGCATTAACATAACTAAGTTTTGATTCAAGGATGACCCGTTTATTTTAGAAAACCAAGCAAAGCAAGTTTTTTATATGGAAGATTTGTTACGCAGTTCAAAGTGGCGGATTATTCAATAATGTGAAGTTAGACATGCGTATGATATCCCTTTGCATGGTAATGAAGAAGGTTCAAATGACGTTGAGGAGTCTTATGAAGTTTTAGTGGAAATCAAGGAATGTTCCCTAGAGTTTTTAGATCGAAATAATATTGCATTTGATGTAATAAATAATGTTTTGTTGAATTTCGAGCAACGTTTGAATGACTATTTGGAGGAATTAAAGACAAGCAGTAGTGAGAATGAATATGATATTGTATTGGAAGAGTCCACCGATGGCGATGATGAATAAATTCTTATTATGCAATTGAACCTTTGTTGTTTTATCTTCATTTCAAAGGCTATGGTAAGTTTTGGAAACAAGAACATATACTGAATAATGATTTTGTAGTTTTGGAATTGTACTATAGTTCACGGAGAAAATGTAATGAATAATGAAAATGTAGTTGTTGGGATGTAAACAAGAACATGTACTGAATAATAAAAATGTAGTTACTGGAATTGTACTATGGTTCATAAGGAAAATAATGGTGATAATAGGAAAGGACAAGAATTTAAGAACATATCTTATAGGAACACTTATTTTTGCATTCTAGTATGGTGTCATCTTTTCCCTCTTTCATAATCATACTATTTCACAATCTATTGTGCATTTAAGTAACTAGGAAAGTAAAAAAGAAACAATTTCACATCTTTCCTTCCTTCTAAATCTCTCTTAGTTTAGCTCATTGCAGTTTTTCTTTCCAAGTTAATGTAAGGATGATTTTTTTCGTAATGATCCTTTGTTAAATTGAAGCTTAAGAGATCCAAGAGGAGAAATAAATTAGTCACTAAGGATACTTCTACTCGTGCCCTTCAAACCAATTCAGTAGTTTCTCGTCTCTGTTGTCTTTGGCTTCAAAAATATGTTAAAGTTATCTACAAGGTGCAATGTATAGGTCCTCTTTATCAGCTTTTCTACATCATATAATTAGAATATCCCTTTAATTCCATTTGTAGATAAAAGTTAAATGTTGCCACTTGATGTTTCTGTGTATTTGTTCCTATAGCCCTTTATCCATAACTATTGATAAATTTAAAAGTGCAAATTACTGTTACATATCAGGTTGTTTTGCCTAAGGGTTCAAAAGATCCTTCAGCTGTGGTGCCATTTCTAGTGGAGCATTATCTGGAGCAAATTGGGTCATCTTTACATACTTCCCAACTATAACTAACTAAACATTTTGGTTAGCACATTTCTCACAGAAGATAAAACATAGATACTAAATATAGTAACCAAGAAACTTAAACCTGCATGCATCTCTTTTGAATTGCAAATACACTATAGTATTATATATAGTTCTGAAGAGTAAGAAGCATATTAATGTAGTATATTAAAGTACAAGATCTAAGAATATAGTGATGCAGTATAGAAAATAAGGTTCTGAAGAGTAAGAAGCATATTGATGTCTGATGTTGGTAGATTTCTGTACTTATTTTATTTCCATTATGAATTGACTTGTTAATGATGATCTCGTTGCTGGTTGTACTGGAATATAATTTCATTATAGTTTTGTTGGGAGTAGAATCTATATTTTATACGATTCATGTACCATCTGTAGCTTGGGATTTTATTCCAATTAGGAAGATAAGAGTTTGGTTTATGTGCCTTGAGATTATGCTCCTTATACAAAGGGGTCTTTGAATCACTCTTGTGTCTCTTCTTTGAATTTAAATTCTTTGTTAATATCTAGAAATGCATTAAGATTTATTCCATTTTAATAAGTCTAGTCTCCACTATGCCGGGTTTATAAAAATTGATATATTTAGATATAAACCTTTTTTAAGGAAACATGACAATGTTTCTGATACTATTTAGTTTATGCCTCTATATAATTTAAAAGAAAAGGACTACCTAATGTTTTTAAGGAATTGAAAGCTCTAAGAAATATATGTTGATTAAACTCATTCAATAGATTAAGGTGAAACTATTCTAAACAATGAAGGTAGTGGACCAATGGTTGTAAACATAAACTTGCTTCTTCATAGAGAATTAATTTATACCTGGAGTAAAAGATGCTTTGAAGTGTTGAGCCCATTTTTCAAGCTTTAGCATAAAATCAGGTGTTGGGCCCTGAATTTTTTTTATTTTTATTTTTTATTAAGCATAATTTGAATAAATTTAGTGGTCTTGCTAGATAAACCATTTTATTTGGAGTTTAATTATTATGCCAAAGCTAGAATTAAATTGGTGTATGATTAAGGTATTAAATTATGGCCTAAGGTTAGTAGTTGGATTAAATGAAAGAAGGGGTAGAATTGGAAGATCACTTAAGTCTAAAGGTTGTAAGGCTTAATTTGGAGGGCAAAAGGGACATTTTAAGATTATTAAGGTATAGAAGAAAAAAATTGTGAGGGAAAAGAGCAAAAGAAGGAGAGGAGCATCGTGGGTGAGAAGAGAAGAAGAAGAGGAGAAAATCAAGCTAAGGCTTTGGAGATTTTGAAGAATTTGGAGCTTAATCAAGTAAGTTATGCTTTAAATATCATGAGTATGATTACGTGAAGTTGAATGTGCGTTTGAATGTGCGTAGGAAGTTGTTGATGAATGGTGAGTAATGTTTTAATCTTTTAGGATTAATGATCAAAGATAGATTTTGATGTATTTGTTTATGATATTGTGTTGAAATGAGCTTGGAAATGAAGTAGCAGAATTGGTTTAGGGTTAAGATGGGTTATATTTGAAAGATGGGGAGTACATAGATGAAGAATGTCGAAAAATTTCTTCAGAATGAGTTTCTAGAAAAGTTCACTGTGGCGAACTTCTGCCTTCACCGCAGCGAAATCCATTTTTTTGCACAATTTTTTTTTGGTATTTTAGACATAACTTTTGCTGTAGATGTCCAAATTGAGTGATTTTGGATTTGGTGTAAACTAGAGACATATTAATACAAGTTTTATGAAGAAATGAAGTTTAAATTCAGTCAATAAGGATATCAAGTTTTTGATGGAATTTAAGTATAGAATATTGTCTCAAAATAAGAGTAGTCCCAGCATGTTTAGAGTATAACTTTCGAATTTCTGAACTAAATCGAATGATTTTGGTGTCATTGGGAACTTAAGACAATGGAGAATATGTTTATAGAAGGAAGTGTTGTCAAATTTATTCATTTACTTGATCATAATGATCTTGGAAAAGTGGACACACAAGTTTAGGTTTTGAAAGGATTATAGTTGATTTTAGCATTTTTTTATTATTGAAGCTTTATAAATTTATTTTGAATGTTGTTTGAATGAGAACTTGGTTTTTTATAGGAAACTAAGCAAGCCCGATCCAAGAGCAAGAGGAAAGACAATATTAAACTTGCATTGTCAGGCGTAATTAGGTGGGTAATATATTTATAGTTGTTGTGTAGTATGGGCAAATTGTTTTGCTTGCTTGTACATTGTGTTTTAAATTGCTTGTTTTGAATTATGGAAATTGTGAAAATGCGTTGTGATTGTGATCATGTTATGCATTGAAAATGTCATGGCATTTTGTATAAGTGAAAAGATGAGAAAGCATAAGAAGCATGAGAATATGAAAATGTATGGAAATGAATTGAGCATTGAAATTTTATTGTGTTTGGGCCAGAGAGGAATGTTTCGTTAGTCACGTGCACATCAACATATAGTCTTCTCCCGGCTGCCCGCTTAAGGCCATGAGATCCTAAGAAATTGGACTCATTTTGTTCAAGGTATAAACTCCGATTTATCTGTTTTGTTCCACAGAACTCTCGAGCCATTTGTTGTGCATTTCATTATTGATTTGTTAAGCATGATGCATAAATGAGTGTTATACTGTGATGAATAAATTACATGACATGTCCTTTGTGATGACATCTTGGTAAATATGAGTTTCAACCTGTTGGGTATTGAATTGTTACCTGTATATGTAATTATGCTTGAATGTGTGGCTCAAATGCCAATGGCTATAAATGTATAAGCTAGTAAGCCTCGCAACTCACCCTATTACCTCCGACTCCTCAGGTGTAGAACGAGAAGATCATTGATCCTTACAGGGCATTGGAAACTCCAAGACAATTAGAGCCTTTTGTATTAAGTTAGTGACTTTGGATCGCTTTATAAGCATGCCAACATTGAGCATCCTTATGTATTTTGCTTTAAGTTTTAATGTGTATGCTAATTTGTATTTGCTCAAACTATTGAATTAGTAAGGAAGTGAAGAATTGAAATTCCATTTGTGTATGATTATGTTAGCTTGTGGTTAGGTTGGATGGTTAGATTTGAATCTATGAGTTTGTTTAGAATGTTTGAGGAATTTCGGTTTCTGAGTGTTTCGCTGCGGCGAAGTCAAGGGTTGCCGCGGCGAGCCTATCCGAAGGCATCTTCGTCGCGGCGAACCTTTTTGAAGGCGTCTTCGCTACAACGAAGAATGAATTTCCCCGCGACGAACCCTCCTTTACTGCCACGCTGAGATTTATATTTTTATAAAAGTGATATCTTTCACTTTGCTTTCCCCTAACCTTTCGCGACCGTCCCAAATAGTCTTCTTCGAATTCGTCCTAAGACTCGAGTCAAACTTTGTTTGGTATCCGATTCAATTGTTGGGCTCTGGAAAAAGGGGTCCAACATCTTGTGGTATCAGAGCTTAGGTTTTTCCTAGGCTTAGAATGCATGAGAGTATGAATTGTATGTTCTGTGATTATTTATTGCATTGTGAATTGATTGCTTGCATTAAGTGACATACATATCATGCGTACATGTAGGAAATAAGATTGAAATGTAG